>PVKH010036668.1:0-11546 GCA_004027955.1 Chaetophractus vellerosus | reverse complement strand
ATGGATGAACCAAAATAAAGGCCCTGGAAGTTTTCCAGCCACACTTACTAGGAATATTTAGGTTAATGTCTGGTTATAGAACCCAGTTTTAGGAAGATAGACAATATTGCCTTTCAGAAAACAGAACTACTATCCAAGGAAATGCTATTCAGTTTGTTAAAGAATGGTAATTCGTCATTGGTGACCTTTGCAAGGAAAGTTTCAGTCTCATTTTTGAGCATTTTTTTGTAGTTCTACAAGACAGGAATAAAAGCTATATTGTCTAACAAAGACATAATGCTGTGAAATTCAAAGTTGACCTATTTTATTTTTTATACTTGTCTCTGAAAACAAGTCCATAATCTGCAAGTTTTGCTTTGCTTTCAGAAGAACCTTTCTCTGTTTTTAGTAGGTCTGCTGTTCATGAAACAGCTACTGAAATCACAGGTAATGCAGAAAAGCATCAATTACCTGGGCTGCTGGTGGAACAGGTGCTCTGATTAAGTTTATTTTCTGGTTAAATCAGAATAAATCAGAAACCTCTTTTATTTCATTCCTTATTGTTGGCAATCTTCATAAAATGAATACCTCTACTTCCACGTCTTAGTGAATGAAGCAGAATCAACATAACATATCTTTATTTTCCATTTTGATGATATAAGACATAAATGTGGAGAAGGAATTTCAGTGGGATGTGAATTCAACCTAGGTCACCATTCATACTGAACAGATTTGAGAGCCTTAATTTTTTATAACTTTCTAAAAAACAGAGTAGGATCAAAAGTTCCAGAAAATCGATCTGCTTAGTTGTATATGGATATTTGTTTTTATGAAATATATACTAAAGGAAATTTTCTTTCTATCATTCAGATAGAATGATAACTCTCAAGAATGAAAGAGAAGAGAAGAGACTCTGGAACACAGAGAAAAGGAGTTCTTAACACATATAAAACCATATGGCATTATTTTCTAAAGCAAAATAGATTGATATATTTTTCATAATATCATAAATGATGTATGCATATTAAGAGCAAAAAGGAATATCTTTCTCATCTCAAGTAATTTCTCTTCTGTTCTCTAATTCTTGAAGAATCTCAGGGTAGTCTCTGATAATGGACTATCTTTACACTGACTCTGGTTCTAAAATTGTATGATTCTGCTCTTTCCAGACAAGGCAAAGGAGCTCAACTAAGGGCTAACAGTAAAGGCAGGATGGATAGTGTTGAACAGTTTGGGTAGGAAAAAAAGGGCTTTGGAGAGCCCTTTGCATGGGTGCTTCTGAGAGTGATCAGTCCCCTAACACACATGCACTCCCTTCCCTTCCTATGCTCACATACTTGCAAATGATTGCCTCCTGAAGAAAACCCAGAACCACTGGGTGAAATAGTGCAGAAAAAAGTAAAATGTATAAATGAATAGAATTTTCTTTTTCCTCAACTATCCATTATACTCTTTGAATGTAAAATAAGGGGAAATGTCAATTTTAGTGATTTTAGAGGGTCTCACAGAGCAGCTACTAGCTTAGATGGCAGACTGTTGATACCAGTTGAACTATGTGAAACAGAGTAAAGTATAAAGAGCTTTTGAAGGACTCTGGCGATATTAGAGGAGATTAGACCTAAGAAGGGATGTGAAACAGTAAGGTCTAGAAGAAATACTGAAAAGATTTGTGATTTCCTGCTTCCTCTGAGGACAATGGGTCTAGGAGATCATTTATTTCTTGGTTATTATTTATGATCTTGAAAGAGAAAGACCCATTAGAGCAACACAATAAGTATAAGTTTAGTTTTTATCCAAAAGGAATGACAATATATTTTTAAATGTACCTATCAAAGAGAATAGAATTTAATTCTACATCAAACCACCATTTGCTGGTTGAGGTTGTGTGCCTGAAATTCTCCTAAAAGCTCACACAGTTTAATGAGTGTGTCTTTCTACATTCCATGTGGAAAGGAAAGCAATCAACACCAAATCCATTGATACCGTAAGCATGCTTTGGGAGCAGACCCATGATCTTTTGCAAAATCAATTTGGCATTCACCCACTGCTCCTCTCCTCTGGGTTTGTCTTACTAAGTTGTATTTTTTTCCCTTCCACCTCCACCACTTCCCTATTTTTCTCTATGCTGCATTTGCAAAACTATATGTGACCTCGTTGTTCTCACTCAGATATCTTACAGTCCTTTAACCTTTCACAGTTCAAATATTTTCTGACATGTACGAAGGCAACAGAAACATGTTTTGAAATAATGTCAGTTAGAATGATAACTCTCAAGAATTAAAGATAAGTTAAATTTGACAGTGATGAGTGTAATATTTTAACATTAACTAGACCATGCAGGGGTTTTGTGAATAAATCTTGAAAATGATATATTATAAATAAGTTTCCATTATAGTCTTGCCTAAATATTAGATTTTTTTTTTGGTTTGTCTTTAGAACATATTGACTTGCAGCTCTCTCACAAAAATTGAATTGACTTCACTATCTCCTGCTTGTTACCAACTGCTCTGGGTTAGTTCTATAGCTAGCATGATTAGTATTGATTCTGGAGGAATAAAACCAACAGTGCACTTGTTTGTAGGCTGAAAAAGAAATTAATTTTTTTTATCTACAACTCTCTATTTTATAAAGGTGAACTAATCTAGGTCTTCATGCTCACATTCTAGTTTTTCTCTCTTATGCTGTCTTGGTGGAAATATTGAGTGAAACCCTGATCAGGTAAGGTTCTTTTATGAGACTGGGCACAATGTTACTTTTAGAGTAGAGACCAAAGAAAGTGCGCACTTAAAAACAAGATTTTGGGACCAACCTTCTTATTTCTGTACCATATGTAAATGTTTTGGATATTTTCTCATAAATGTTCATCTGGGAATGTTTTTATGTTGCTGGTAAAAATTAACACTTACTTTCGCTGCCTTGACCTTTTTGAAATTATGCTAGTTAAGTGATGAACTAATGCTTTAGGGAGATTACATTTCAATATTTCAAGTTAATTTCATAGGTATAGGTTCACATTTTTATTAGCTAAGGTTTTCTACTACATCTCTATCTAACCTATCCTTTCAGATTTATTCTTGAAAAGTCCATTACATGTACCACATATTCTCCTCAAACTGGATTACCCGTTTCTAAATATTTTCATGACCCTTTGTTTTAGTTTATTCACTCATTCATTCATTTAATTTTATTGCTTTTTACTTTGCATTTTACTACACTGGAAATGTATTCCTTCTACACCCCATATTTGTAATGACCATATTTAGTCTGAACCTGATTAAATATTTCTATTTTTATACCTACAAAATTTAATTTTTAATAGAGCATTTAGTAGTGACATGAGGCTGAGTAGATATTTCTGAAAACGTTTTGTCCTCTACTAAATCATAACCTATGCAATGCATCATTTTAGCACATCTAATGTCTCTCACAGCACAGGACACTCAATAAATATTCATCTAATTGACTTGAACTATATCTATAGGTATATAGAGTGAAAACAAACTGGTCAACATCTAAACAACTGGTGAATCTGGGTGGGGAGAGTATATGGGAGTTTCTTGAATCATTCTTGTAATATTTGTAAGTTTGAAATTACATCAAAACAAGAGGTTATAAAAAATATTTTGTAGCATACAGATGGATTTACATGATAAATTATATCTTACCTGAGCAAAGCTCTCTTGAATTCTAAAGACTTTTACGTATTCCATATGTAAACTAGACAGAAATGTTTAAGTCATCTTTTCCTTTTCATTCTCCTCTATCAGAGATTTGCATTAACTTGACTAATTCCTACATGAAGAAGAGGCCATAGTGAAAAAATGCTTGTGGTTTATTAAATGGGACCACATGGAAATAATAGTACTAAGAGTGAAGTAATAAAGAGCTAGTTCTAGTGCCAGAAGCAATCTGAGACTTTCTCAATTCAATGGTTGCTAAAAAATTGTAATCATAGAATTTAATTTAAAACATTCTTCTATATGCAAACTTGTTTTACTAATTTGAGGCCTAGCAACACCCATTTTCATGTAAACGTTGTGTTCAGGTTTTATTTTTTTTTCCCAAAGGCCTCACCACAATTGTTTGTGTTCTTTATTTTTAATCGTTTTTTTCCCAAATTTTCTCCACAAACAAAAATGTTTTCTTTTTGCAAGACACTTCTCAGTAAGGAAATTCAAAGAATGACTTGGGTGCCTTTGGGGAGTAACTGGTGTAACAGAATTTGTTGTTTTTTTCTCAAATTGTTGTAACTTGTTACACATTTTATCTCATATTATTATTATTCAAATATCTTATCTTGCATTTATTTCCTAATTCATATTTTCATCCCCCAGTGTCTTGAACATAACAGAGTCTTAATACTTCATGAACTAATGCATGCACGAATAAATAAATGAACAATGAATAATTTTTTCTAAACTAAGCTTAAGTCATCACAATTGAAAGTTAGATCCAAGATGTTTAATTATATCTGAATTTGTTAAACTGATTATGTTTTTATGAATACCCTACAGTGTCTTAAAATGGATTTAAGAGACTTATGAGGATTAGGAATATGGCATGATATATACGTAAATGTAAGAAAGTCACACAGTTCTCCCAGCATAGTAAAATCTTGTTTTATAGTGTTGTGGCCAGGCATGAATGTGAAAAATAAAGTTGAAAATTGGTTATGAAATCTAGGAAGCCCACTTAAATTGGGATTTATGTTAATTTATGGAATTAGTTAAGGGGAAGAATAAAAATGTTTGAAAATGGAGGAGCCTGAAGGTACTCTTGGTGAGTACTGTGACCACTAAAACATGACTCTACCTTTAATGGTAGGAATTTAAATGAAAGGATTTTTTTCTTTCCTTTTTAAACATTGTGCTTCTTACTGATCAATTACTGCTTTATATTTCAACACTCAATAATTTGGCGACTTTAAGCTATTCTCAATGACTACTTCTTTGAAAATATTCTCGGCCTAAATTGAATAGAACATGCAGACTGTAGAGTCTTTAAAAACTAATCCAACACAAATTAAATATGCAACAATGAACTCACTCCCCCAAGAATGTTGCTAGCCCAGATAGGGTTCTGCTTGTCAGGCATTGCCAAAAATAAAATGATTTTGCTGTTTGAAATAGTTCCCTTCAGGATGAAAGATAATTGAGAGAGGGTTGGCTGTAGGAAAACCAGGCTTGTTGCCACTTCCACAGTCCCATGGATATCTGCTCTCCTTTCCCTGCCCACGGTAGCCATTGGCGCCACCAAAAACCAAGGCAGAAAACCTTACCATTTTGCATTCCTCCTTTGTACTCACATCCACCATCCTATTCATTCATAAATGCTGATTATTACCCTTTCTCTACATATCTTGAATCTTTGCCCTCTTCTGTTTTACTTTTCTTACTGCTTTTCTTTATGGCCTCCTCATAATGCAACTAAATTATAGCAGTAATTCCCTGCTTCAAAGCCCAATGATTCTATCCCCATAATACTATGGGAGAAAGAGCGATCCTTCTAAATTACAGCCTGCACATGTCATTTGATTGTTAATTGATTTTAGTTGACACTACAGCACCTTGAGAATGAAATCCAGATAGCTTGATGTGATGTACAAAACCTGTCATTGCTGTTTTACTTCATTATAATGTACAACTATTTTGTTTTTTCTTGTCCAACATTATTTCTCCCTTTTTTTTTTTTCTGATCCTAATCCTCCCCATTCAAGCAATGTTGTCAGTTGTGGTCACATGACCCAAGAGAGCCCTATCAGATTCTGTGAGGATTTGAATTTTAGATGGTATCTTAGTTTGCCAGGGCTGCTGTAACAAAACACCAAAGACTAGTTGGCTTATACAACAGAAATTTATTGTGTCACAGTTCTGGAGGCTAGAAGTCTGAATCAAGGTGTCAGCAGGGCCATGTTTTCTCTAAAGTGTGTGTGGTTCTGGTGGTGGCTGGCAATCCATGATATTGCTTGGCTTGTGGCAAAGCTGAAACTCTGCCTCTATCACATGAATGTCTCTCTCTCTGTCTCTCTGTCTTCCCAAAATTTCTCTTCTTGTAAGATACCAGTCATATTGGATCAGGGCCCACCCTAATCTAACTCAGCCTCAGCTTAATTAATAACATCTTCAAATGTTTTATTTACAAATAATTTTCCACTCATAGAATTGGGAGTTAGGACTTAAATGTCTCTTGGGGGGGGGCACAATTCAAACCATAAGAGATGGCTCTGCTGAACAAGCAGCATGTTCCTGTATTCATCATATCTCCTTGTATCTGAACATGTTTTTATTTAATGGAATACTCTGTCATCTTTCACTTCAATTCAAATGTCACCTTTTTGGAAGATTCCCTAACTCTAACACCCCAATATGGAAATGCTGCATTTGTGCTTTCACCACACTTATATCTCTGCATTATATTTCTAACATAATTTGTCCATATCCTCCTCTAAAGTACAAGTTCCTTTGAAAGCAGGTAGTGATGAAAAGTGACAAGGGAATGGAGGAAAGAACCAAAACTCAGTGATAAAATATAAAAAATCAAGAAGAAAGAACAAAAAGAAGGATGCAAACTATAGTAATTGTCTTCAAGGTCAGGGAAGTACTTTTGGAGAAATTATATGTGGTAGTCATTAATATTACTTACCAAATCTCTCTAGGTCTTTCCCCTCCCAGGCACATGATAGGCTCATGGTAGTTTTGGCCAATGAGTTGTGAACAAAAGCTTTTCATGTCAGTTCTAGGCCCCAGCATTTAATTGCCAGCATGTGACCCCTCCACAGCTTTCACCTCTTCTGTTTTTGGCCATGATAGAGAAGGCACTGCTCCATCAGCCTGGGCGATTGTCATTAACAGACATACAATGGAAATGTGCTGCGAAAGAGAAATAAATCACTTCTATTTTAATGCCTTGAGATTTTGGGGTTGTCTGTAATACAGCATAACAGCCAATCCTGGCATCTCCTTAACTAAACATAGTGAAGAGAAACAATATGGGGTGGACAATAAAAGGGGCAGAGAAGAAATAAAGTTTCACACAGACTTGATTTAAGTTAGGAAACTTTATCATAAACTGCTTAGCAAATCTGGTTTTGATTCAATTTACATTTTATATAGTGAAAGCAACATTAGCTTTCTTTGCCTCAGTAAGAATCTTAGCGTGCGTGCACACACACACACACAAACACACACACTCACACACCACCCTCTTGCTGCTGGAAAAGCCACAGACAACAATATACACAGCCCTTAGCACATCCTGTCTATTGTAAAGAGGAGTCATTCTATGCGCAGATTATGTGTACAAATTAAATCATACATTGTTGGGGAGGAGAGATAAAAGGAAAAGGAGAGCAAAAGAGGGTAAGAGAAAATTAGAGCAAGATGGAGGGCAAGAGAGAACATGTGTGACTTCACCCACATTCCTCCCAGCCACTCCCAGGAATACAGTCATTTAAATGTTAGAGATGCGCCCGGAAAGTTAGAAAAGTTTACAATTGTGGCATTCCATGCATCAGCAGGTGATAAAGGTGTTTTATGACAGCAGTTGTCAAATACAGTTAATATTTGTCTTTTAATCATATCACATGAGCAGCTTCATACAGCTCTGAGACCTTCTCTAGAGGAGAATGGGAAAGGGCTAGTAATAGTATGTGTAGTATAGAAAGAAATGTAGGCGTTCAATTAATTTTTCAACAAATGCAATGACTGAAAAAATAACTCAATGCCCTAAAGCAGAATTGTCCAGCATTGAAGAAGTAGTCCAAAATACAGACGATAAATGCAGATAAATGCAGTAATTATGGAACACACTGATTTTTTCAAATTCTTTATATTGCTAGGTAAGCACAACAAAGCCACTTGATTACAGTGAACAGGAGATTACTGGAAAGTGGGAGAGTGTTTCAGCATCTGGGGGCTGCAATTAGATATCCTGGTTTATTTCCAATCAGGCACTTTTATGCTAGTGGTTTGAATACTACAATCGTAAAATTAGAGTAGTTATATTTAAAATTGTATTAAATTATCACTAAAAGAAAATTATTATTTTAATACAGATTCACTTTCATTTTAGAAAGCACTGTGTTAGGAGTATGAAATATTATCGATATTGCTAAATGATTGATAACCTTATTCCCCAGTCAGCTGATAATGCCTACCACAAGGGGGCAGAGAATGAATACTAATGATTTAATGTGAGTTATTCTGTCCAAAACAGTCTTATTCTAGTGGCATTTTCAGGTATATCTCAGAGTGATATCATTAGGAGGCTTCTCTAATCACAGACAACCGCCATCACCTCATTTGCTCCTAAACGATTTCACCAAAGATAGTCTAATTTTTCCACCCATCTTCTTTTAAGCAAAGAAAGAGAGAGTTTCCAAGTGCTCGGTCTTACAGCAAATACATAAAATACATTGTTAAGATAAATATATATACACAAATAAAATACTGTTTACAACTTCTCTATGAAGTAAAAATGAAAAACAGAATACGTTTTAGATTTCAATAGACTCTACTGAAATTTGTAGCATAGATGAATAGATTTTTGATATTTTCTTTTTGTTTTAACTGGGAAGCACATACATTCTATTTGGAGGGAAACAAAGTTACTTTAACCAAAACTATTCTTCCAATAAGGATTCCAACCAGCTCTAAACACCTTTTTGAGTCATGAAATAAATTTCAATTTGACATGTGACAAAACAACCGTATGTATCTCGATCTTGTAGCTTAGTTACATATATAAACTCTGTCAGTGACTCTTCCATTTAAAAAGAGGAATCATGTCTCTTAATGCTAAAAACTTAAATTAGTTTCTCAAACTACTTTATTTGTTATTGACAATGACAGTTATATAGAATGCCAGTGTAAATTGGATACTTCATAAATAATGATTTACCCTTCAGTGTATGCTGGAACTCAAGAACATTTTTCATTTGTTGGCTCTATTGTTCTCTGGACAATGGTTGTTCTTGCTGGGACTGACCCTGTTTCAGAAGATAGGTTCTATTCTAGAACCTGAGTGAGCCTCTGCTTTTGCCTCTTTTTTTTGCCATCCTTTAGCTTTAAGAAGACTGGAGAAATGCATGCTCTGTGGGAGATGCTGAATAACAGGTCACTGTGTGAATGTTCTGCCAGATCTTAAAGCTGAAAATTACTTTTGAACAGTGGATTTGAGCTGATCATTTGGACTTGTTTTCCTTTGTCTACCTTATCCAAATGTTTGCACTCAGTGAACAAATGTCATTAATGTTAAAAGTCAATATTAGAGTGTATTGTTACCCAAGGATGACTCTTCCCGTGTCCATCTCCACATGTACATTGCTAGAGGATAATCCAGTTTTTCTATGCTGTTATTTTCCAGAATCACCAGAGACCCAGTACAATATGCCCCTTCTCCAGTTTTTCTTCAGTTAGGGCTTCCATAATCCTTATAAGGTCTAATGAGATATCCTAACTAAAAACTGTTAGAAGTACCAAATTTGTTTGGAAATGCTAAGTGGTCACAGAGAATTATTATTGTATTTTATTTGTGCCTGAATCTACTATTTTATCCTTTTTTATTCTAACAAACTTGAAAACAATGATTAGCATTATAATATTATTAAAATATTTTAAAACTTTATTAAACATCTACTATGTTCTGAGGAAACTGTTAAGGACCTTATGTATATTATCTTTCACTCTTACAGTCCTACAAATTAGTCATTATTTGTCCCATCTTACTAATGGAGAAATTTGGAAATAGAAAAACGTATTTGCCTTCTGCCAAAACTTCTGAATTGGAAATGCTAAGAGGCACTCTCCTTCCATTGGATAAAACAGATCTCATGGCCAAACCTGTTATTAATAGAACAGGAAATCAATCAGGAACTAGCTCTTCAGAGAGAGACATTTAATGTTTTATATAAAACAACCTTTGTTATGTGATAAATGCAATAATAGGTGAGCAAATGCAATTAGACATGAAAAGAAGAAAGCGCAAACTATAGTGACTGCTTGAGTCCGTGAAATTTTCATAGGTTAAAATGATGTTCAGGAGGGAAAAAAGGGCCTCCAGGAAATGGGAACAGCAGGTAGAAAGACACAATGAAAAAAAAAGAAAAAAAAAGATACAATGATAACAAAATGACAGTTGTGTACGGGGAAAGATGAGCAGATCCTATTTGAGTGGATCACAGACTGGCCTCTGACACAATGAAGGGAAAGCTCACTGAAAGTCAATTTTCTGCCATGCTAAAGACTGCTTGACTCTATCGTTTACGTTGTGTTTGTGTAGGTGAGTGCATGTGCATGTGTGTGGGTGTGTCAGTGGGCGAGGCAAAGGAATCAGAAGTTTTTAAATTCCACAGCAATGAGAAGGTTTGAACAAGTTTTACTAAGAACATCTGGCAGCAGTGGGAGGAGGAAAAGGGTAAGGTGATTGCAATATCTAAGATAAAGCAGTCTAGTTGGTGTTCCTTGCGCTGTCCAAGCAATGACTGATGCAAACCCAAAATAAAACAAAAGCATGAAGGATGGAGAGATGAAGAATATTTATGGGAGTTTTAGGATCAAATAAGAAAATGTTAATAGGGTTATTCTTCCTTTATATAAAAATACTTTAAATATAAAATAAAGTTTTACTAAGCAAAATGAAGATATTTATCAAAATGTTTTCTCATTGAAAGCACAAACTTGGCCATGATAACAGCACACTGTTAATATTTTTCTCCTGACATGCATTACAAAACGGACTTATACCAATCGATTTATAGACAAAACCTGAACAATGCAATATCGGCTTTGCTTATATAAGTGGAGTGAACTGAACTCAACCTTATTATGGAAAAGAACAGAGGCAAAAACTATAGGTGATTGTTATTTTAGTAAGTAGTTAAAACAAAAGGCTTTTTGTTCAACTACGGAACAAGACTAAACAAACAGGAAGAAACACAATTCCATTTACTCGGGGATATACTAATTATTTATATTATTCTATATCTCAACAAATAAAAATGCAAGCTTTGATGCTTGTCTCTCAAGGTTATTTTGTTGTGGAATTTATTCTTCGTCTGCAAAAATCTGAAAATCTGCCTTGTTTTAACCTCCCACATAAAAAAAAATGCTTCCACTGATATTTTTAAATATCTGTACTTTATGGAAGATATAAATGTGATTTCTTCCCTTCCCTCCTACTCCTATAGTGGTTTTCCAAAGTTCTGTTCTTTTGAAGAAATTTTGGAAGCTGTTATCTGGTACTTAATTTAGTTTCTATTAACTTGCATCGAGTTTTAAAATCTATTCAGTGGGGCCCGGCTAGATAGCTCAGTGGATAAAGAGCTCGCCGGTGTACCACATGGGAGGCCCTGGGTTCGGTTCCCGGGGACTTCTCCGAGCGGGCAGACGGCCTTGAGAAAGGCAAGCCGCCGTGGGCGGGGCAGAGCCGCCGTGGGCAAGGCAAAAAGCCACCACGGGCAGGGCGGAGCCCCCACGGGCATGGCAAAGTCACCCGTGAAAAAAGCGGAGCTTCCGCCTGCGAACTGCGGAAGCCGAGCAGCCTGCAAAAAAAAAAAAAACATGGAGGAC
>PVKH010036667.1:0-11559 GCA_004027955.1 Chaetophractus vellerosus | reverse complement strand
GGGTTTCTCCCCAGTGTGAGTTCTCTCATGTTGTTTAAGGGAAGAGCAATAAAAGAAGGTTTTCCCACAATGATGGCATTTAAAGTGTTTCTCTCCAGTATGAATTCTCCCATGTCGTTTAAGAATAGAAATTTGACTGAAAGCTTTCCCACACTGATGACATTCATAGGGTTTCTCTCCAGTGTGAGTTCTCTCATGTCGTCTCACATGAGAATACTGACTGAAAGCTTTCCCACACTGATTACATTCATGTGTTTTCTCTCCAGTGTGAGTTCTCTTATGCTTTTGAAGATTAGAACTTTGACTGAAAGCTTTCCCACACAGATGACATTCATAGGGTTTCTCTCCAGTGTGAGTTCGCTCATGTTCTCTAAGACGAGAATACTGAATGAAGGTCTTCCCACACTGATGACATTCATGGGGTTTCTCTCCAGTGTGAGTTCTCTCATGTTGTCTAAGATGAGAACTTCTATTGAAAGCTTTCCCACATAGATGACATTCACGGGGTTTCTCTCCAATGTGAATTCCACTGTACTGTCTGATGCCAGAGTGTTTCATTAAGCATTTAGCACTTTGGTAGCATTCATATGATTTACTTCTAGTGTGAATATGCTCATGTTGATTAAGAGATGCATGGTCATTGAGAACTTTTCCAAGTGATTTGCTGAGATACGGTTTTTTTGTCAGGTGAATTGATGTATGTTGAGCCACTGTGCATTTGTGAGTAGAATCATCTTGCATATAATTACATTTAAAGGAATTCTTATGAGTGTAGGATTTCTGCTGCAGGGAAATAGATGCGAGAATCTAAAATATTTGTCCGTATTCATGAAATTCCTCATTTCCCTACATATGAATTCTAGAATAATCCTCCAGTGATAATCTCCCATTAAGCCCTTTCACAAGTTTTTTTCATGTACACATTATTCTCCTCCCTGTACAGATTTTCTCTATTATGGCAATTCAATTGAAGACCTATCTGATCAATTTTGAATTTCATGATGTTTCAAAGATTATATAAGTGAAACACATTTAAGCAATAATCTTTTTAAATGAACTCAGTGAGGGTCTGGAGTTCAGATTAATTTTTCTCTAAATTCAAATTATCACAGATATTTATTGGATTAGCATTTAATCCCAACATGCATTAGTTAGGTGAATGTACTGAATTCGTAATTTATGCATCCCCAGGTATTTATTGGGAAAACTAGTGTTCTCACAATGAAGCTTACCAATGACGTGATGGTTGAAGTGCCTTTCCTATAGACAGCTTGGGTGAATATCATTTCTTGTTTTCTAATGGCACTTTTTCTGCCTGTAATAATTGGAAAGAATCACAAAAAATTCTTACAGTAGCATTATGGGAATGAAAATGTTGGAAAGTTCCAAATATCTCTGTCACTATGTTGCAAACATTCACATTTATCAGGGAAAGAATATCAAATGGATGAATATTCTAGGCAGAAGAAAACATTATAGGACATTACAGTCAGGAAAGATCTTCAAGATTGAAATGTGAGACATATGCAACGAGTTTGGGAAGTCAAAAGGTAAACAGAAGGAAAATCTTCCAAGAGTAGGACCACAACATGAAAAAGATTTTCAGGATTGAAATATGAGAAAAATAAAAAAAGTTGGCATGTCAGAGAGGTAAAAAATGGGTAAAAGCTTACAAGAGTAGGATCATAACAAACAGCATTATCTAATTCCAATAGTAGATGAATATCCCTTTCTTAAAGTCAAAGATTCTTGAATCGAGCTTGGGAAGTGTATGGAATAACGACCACATATAATGAAAATTTACCCAATATCTCACCTATATATTTCAGAAATCATAACTCACTTAAGGAAACCTGAAGTTGATATTTTCAAGCACATCTGCATTATCTGAAAATGCCTCTCCTACAGCTGCACAAATTCTTAGCACTCACCTGGACTCTGGTTTTGTGGAAATTCTATTACTTCTCTCCACACCACTTCTCCTTGTTCCAACTGATAAAGCACATCTGATTTGCAGAGCTGATATCCTGTTTGTAGGAAAAAGGTTCCTTGATTTTGAGATGTGTTTATAACAGTGTACTACCATGAAGTCCATGTCAAGCTAGCAAAGAATAAGTTAAGCAATGAAAGGCAATGTCACACTAGCAAAGAATAAGTTAAACATTGAAAGTCAGCAATGCACCAGTACCTTCAACACAGAACATTGAAAATATTTCAACAGGGAAGATGTAACACTTGACCTTGTGCCCATTTCAGGGGGACCCACTGGTAGTTGCTGCCCATGCCAAGTTCACAGAGAATCTACAGAATCCTCTATATTCTAAATTGGGAAAAATTCTATGTTTCCAACGTGTTTGATTATTATGTTCAAATATAATCCAATAAACATCACTTTGAAGAACGATCTCAATTCTCTGTGGAAAAGTATATATATGTGATGTTTTCACTTGTGTTCTGAAGTTTCAGCATAGCCCTTGAAGTATAATAGTTATTTCAAAATAGTCACACATTTATCCAATCAAAAATTATTCATTGAGTTGTCAAGACTGCCCTGAGTGTTAGAAATTGAGATTCAAGAATGACATTTTGTGTTCAAGAAGTTTAAATTCTATTGGGGTGAAATACATGTAAGTAAAAAGTAAGGAAACTAATTGGAGAAGCTGATTTAGATACTTGAATAAAAAATGAAAGATGATTTATTATATATACATAACTAGATAGGAGATATGTGAGAGAGATGGTAGATAGATAGTAGAGATGGAAGTAGATGATAGATAAATTCTGACAGACTCACCAACTGAAACAAGATGATTGACAATCTCCAGCATAACTTCTCTGAAAAGCTTTCTTTGGGATGTGTCTAGCAGGGCCCACTCTTCCTGAGTGAAGTCTATGGCCACATCTTTGAAGGTCACTAACTCCTAAAAGATTGCAGAGATTTTGGTTCACACAGGGGAAACTTTACCATTGTCCAGTGTATGAGTCTCAAAATGACAGCACTGAGGAAGTAGAAAGTGTGTACATTAAGCTCAAAATGTGTTTGTAGTTCCAGCCAGGTCACTCTCAGTGCTGAACTGCTACCTGCCTTAAAGATACATTCACAGACACATACAAACAATATACAAAATGGAATTGTACAGGAATATCACATGACATGTAGTGTGACATATACTGGAAATTTCCCAATACATTTTAAATTATGACATCCTGATACTGATTATAAAACTTGCATTCCAGCAACGTAACTAAAACACTCATTTCAGCCAATTTCAAATAAGTTCACAGACTCATCATAAGCAAGCTACATTCATTATACGTCACTTTTACACAATGTATATGGTTAGGTTATTCCCTATATAGATGGCCACATATTCTTCTCATTTATAAAACCATTTAACAATGCTATGTATTTTCAGAAATCCAATCACCTAAAGTGTGAATTGTTTTCTAGCTATAGTCAATTCACAGATCTAGTATTCATTAAAATGACAGGGAACACTGAGGACATATCCAGAATTCTGCAGAACTGAAAGGTTTCATACAGAACACAGGATCAGTAAGTGCTGCCTCCATCAACTCTACATAACTAGGTGTCCATTATCATGTGGAAGTACATATGGTTCCAGATCTCACGCCTGGGACCCCTGAGACTTGTGCTGAAAGGTAGCGCTAGACTATTCCTGTGGTAGGATACTCCCATTTTCAACTGCTTTGGGGCCTATAAACACCAGTTTTCATTGTCTCTTATATCTTCAGCTCATCTATCTCTTAAAGAGTAAAAGAAGCTCTTTCATTGCTCCTGGTCTCTCCAGATCTTCAGAAATTTTCACAGAAACATCAATTTTTTTCTACCTATTATACACCTCCTGACTATACATCTACAATTAAGCAAAACTATTCCCTTCATTTGTATCCATTTATAAAATTTGAGTAAAGTTGATTTACAAACATTGAAGGTGGGCAATTGTGTTCAACTGTAAGGAAAATTTTATGGGTTTTTTTGGTGAATATTTCAAAATGTGAATATATATTCCAACAAAATATTAAGAAAATTAAAAGTTGGGGAAAAAAAACTGGGAACCGGCTGTGGCTCAATTGGTCGGGCTCTGGTTTACCACATAGGAGGCCCCGGGTTCCGTTCCCGGGGCCTTCTGGTGAAGGCAAGCCACAGCATGGTGAGCTGATGCAGCAGGGGGAGATAAGCAGATATGGAAAAACGCAAAGCAAAAATGAACACAGCAAGCACAAGCCGCAAGGGGGGATATATAAATAAATAAAAATAAATCTTAAAAAAAAAGTGGGGAAAATAAATAAATGATTTTTCATTTCCTTTTATTTAGTACCCTTCTCTTGTGCTTCTGGTAACAACGCAGAACCCTACATACCATCACCTGTAACAGTGGACTGATTGAATGCACCTGCTAAAACCTTAGCCTCCCTACTGACTTTAGACTTCTACTCTTTCTCACCTCTATGACCTCTGTTCACTGCATGCTTAAGCCAATTTCAGGCACTAACATGATCCACAAGTACATTATTTCTCCAACGATGCCATGGGTTCATAAGAAAAATAAACATCTCTCATGACTTCAGAGAATACACAGACTTAATGGAGACTAGGACAAACTACTGTAATGTTTGAAAGGAGTTTACTTGTTGATCAGTCCCTAATTTACTATACCTATTGTAGAGTTTTGTAGGAATTTAAGTGAAGCTAAGATCCTTGAATACATCTTGAATGCAAGTGGAATATCCATGCCAATAGAAGAGACATGACCATCTGATGGCAACAGAGGTACAATTATCAGTTAAAGAATTCCTTACTCACCTGTGATTGCATTGTCAATTGCTCAGCTGATAACTGTCTTACACTCAATTTTCACTCACAACCAGAGAAGTATGATGTGAGCAAAGCTAAGAATGGAAAAAGAAGCCTTAAGACTCAAATCTTGACCAAAATTTCCAGACCCATCTTTCAGGAATCCCAAACCCTTCACTTATCAGTAAACCCGAGCCCAATCAACAGGAACCTGAAGTGTGCTCCAAGAGAAATAGTGGTAGGACTTTCCTCTCCCAGGATCAAAGGGTCAGAGTTCTTGGTTTCTCTGGCTGATAAAGAAGATCTCAATACCATCACTGTACCGATAAGAACTGGAAAATCATTGAGTTGTATTTATTAATTAGCCCATGATTTTGACAGACTTTCAATTCCATCCCTTATTCTAAAACATAGGATTCCCTGACCCATGGAATTAGGTCTTGACACCAGATAAAACAATTTGGAATGACTTATATATATTTATTCTTGTTTTATGTACTAGCATTGGTTCTCCAACATCCATTCCCTGTCTTCTGGACCCTCACTCCATTCCTACTCTACCCTGAAGCTGACCTTCTGGAAATACTCCTAAATAACCTTGGTTCTTCCATAGTGATGTCTAACAAAGTAACTCCCTCAACACTGAGTTCTAGATCTCACCTCAATGGGTTTGGATATGAACCAAGAACCTGAAGAATATATTTTATAGGGTTCATCAATTCAAGGTCTTGAACAATTGGGAGGGATCAATGTCTCCCATCATGCAAACCTAGTCATAAAAATACCCTGCATCAAAAATAGAAAATGTATATTTGTTATAATGTCATTGTCACATCCCACAATCCTCATAGGACTAGGAGGCTTGAGGCTCAGAAGATACAGAATGAAGGGATTTGGAAGAAAATCTATTTGAACCATCTGATATTTTAGTGAAATCTTGTTCTATATTAATCATCAGCTCCACCACCCCTACATTACATTATTTATGTAAGGTAAAGGATATATATACTGTAAATGCTCCTCTAAAATATCATTAATAATTACATGGATTTCATGGACAAGTAATGAGAAGAGATCATAAACAGGGTTAGGATTAACTTAGCCATTTAAATCTAAAGTCCAGGAAAAATGGTTGTAATAAATGTGTTTGGAGTATGAAATATTTTAAAAATATAATCCTCACAATAATCCTACTGAAAAATGGACAACCTACCCATTTAACAAATGTCATAAACAGAGGTTCAGAAATATTTAGTAATATGAAAAAATTACATGGCTAGAAAAAGACACAGCTAGAATTTGAATTTTTTCTTTATGTCTACCAATCGTAATTCCTTAAGATTACATGCCACACCCAGGTTTTATCTAGAATGTCACTTCTCATTTCAATAATCAGAGTCCTCAACTTGTCAAAACTTACCTTTCTAATAGTCTGTACACAGAATTATACCCCATGTGCAGGTTCTCCTGTCCCAGGAAACCTCCAGTGCAGTGAACCCACTTCCCAAACATCAGTATCCACCTCATCTAATGTTTCTTGCCCAGTGTAATCAGTGTATACTCATTTATGCATATATTTCCTGTGGCAGTTTGGCATTGTTTTTGAATTCCAAAAATAGATATTGGATTATATTTGTAAACTGGTCTGCACCTGGGCATGATTAAATTATGATTAGGGCTTTGATTGGGCCACTTCAGTAGGACGTTGAGTCCCCGCCCCCTTGTCATGCCTCTACATGACAGAGCAGAGAGAGTTAGAGTTTTGATGCTGAGTTTTGAGCTGGAGTCTGAGAAATGAACAAACAGGAGAAGAACACAGAGGAATAGAGATGACTCCTTAGACACGGCAGAAGCCCTAGGGAGAGAGACAGAGCCCTTTGCCTGATAGTCTACAGCTGGACTTGTGGAGAGAGCACAGCAGCTGAGCCTGGAGAGAAATGGAGTCCCAGGAGGAGAGGAACCCAAGAAGCCTGAACTCTTGGCAGACATCGGCAGCCATCTTGCCCCAACATGTGGCAACAGACTTTGGTGAGGGAAATAACTACGCTTTATGGCCTGCTAACTTAAGCTTCTACCCCAAATAAATACCCTTTATAAAAGCCAACAGATTTCTGGTATTTTGCATCAGCACCCCTTTGGTTGACTAATACATGTCCTAAGAAATTTTCTGATGTTACTGTATTTACCCCATCTGTCAATAAATATCTGACTATTTACCATGTCTTTCCTCAGAAATGAAGGGGCTCAGATAGGAGAGGGTTCTAATTACCTTACTCTATCATTACTTCATTGGACACAGCACATTACGCAACTACGGCTTAGGTCTATATGCAAAGTCATGATTCCTAGTGACTTTAAATATATCTGGAAAACTGACCAAGTCCTGATAATTGATCATTTCTCCATGTTCCATAATCACTCCCAGTCCCATAGTTTTGAATCTCATATGTTCTCACATGTCACATTACTTTTATGATATAAAATTATCTAATAGTAATCAGATGAACGATATAAATTTACAAATCTCCTCAGTTTCGCATCAGAATCTCTACAATTATTCTACCGTTCACACCCATTATTTATCGCTTCTCTCTCATTGAATGGTCATGTTATATTTGATTTAGATAAATGTCTCCAATTGAATTTCTGTCTTTCCTCTTTCTTCAGATATTATTTTATTGATTAAAATTGAAATCCTTAAGAGAAACTACTCCCTCTTCTCACCTTCAGTCACCTCATCATTTAAATTCATTTTTTCTCTTCTATTATGAACACAAATGCCCACTGTACCAATATTCTCTCTTGCGCCTGTCCATCCTTTTGTGAATTGCATGAGCACAGGTACCCTTTCCTCATACTGCCTCAAATGATGACTTACTAAGATCCCTGATTTACTCTTAAATAAATCATGCTACCATCTCCAAAGAGCATCAGTTTTGTTTCACAGTCTATAATTTGGAAACAAAAAAGAATTGGAACTTTTTGGTACTTTTGTTTTCTGTCTTCTCAGTCCCCTGAGTGTATATAAGCTATTCTAGTCATTCCTTCCTCCTGTGTTTTGCAGCGTACCTCAAATAATATTATTAGAACATCTCAAGACCCAATCATAGGTCCCTTCTGACCATGTCTGTACACTGTCATGACAATATCAGTTTTTCAATTATTTCAATGATTCCATTGTTGGACCTAAAATTACAGAGTAGGGTTCTATTTTCATAGATGTAGGCACAAAAATATCAAATATAACCCACCCAGAAATCTAAAAAAAATTATTCTCTTCTAGGGGTTAGTCTCTGATTAACCTGGATGTCAATCAAGATATATAATCAAGGTTATGCTACTTTAACAAAATATTTCCCTTCAATTTAGGGAAATTTTAGTTAGTAATCCAGACAATCAAGGATTGAATTTGAAATCACTGTTCAGAAGCACACAAAAACCTTTAAGCCTAGATATTATTTCAGCACTGTCCACTAAAATACTCCTTCATTTCTGCCACAATCTCCTCCAACACTTTTCCAAATCATAGGCATGTTCCTTCAGTCTCTGTTTTGTCATTTTCTCAGAGATCCCTTCAATGTATCCCAACCTAAGACAGTCTTTTACCTTCCTGGAGCCTTTATTTCAATTCTCTTATTCCTTCAGGTCATGCATATAATTTTCATTATACATTTATTTACTTGTTTGTTCATTTGTCTGTCTCTCCCACTGTTCTAACTGCATAAAAAAACTTCCCTGAATGGTAATATTAGATGAGTTTCCCTTTCAAAATTACTAAAGAATTATAAATCCAGAATAATTGTGTTAGCACAATCACTTAACCTGACCTCAAATGGCATGGTCCAAATGCCTGCAGTCTAATAAAATACCTTCTGATATTAAAAAGCAAATCAAAACAAAAAACATTTACACAATAAGTGAAGACTCTTCTGCATGGTTAAATTTTCCTTCCTTACTCACCAAAACATGGACAGAGAAGGCATTCATCCAAGTCTTAATGAGGCTGCTTTTACCACACTCTGGAGTTCAGAGCTCTTTTCTCAGTAGAAAAAAAAAACAGCATTTCAATGGAAGATTCCTTTTTCACACAGTTGATAATGTCATCAGACCTATAATCCAAAAGACACACCTTATTCAACTCAGCTGACAGTAAAGCATTCACTGCATTCTAAAAGTTTCAAAATCAATCTTCCTTTCTTTTCAAAGAGGCCTCACAATTTTATGAATTTTGGTTGTGCTAAGTAATTACTCTACAGCATCTATAGCAAGAAAATTCCTATGAATCTCTATTTCTAAGAGGAGTTGCAATCTAACAATATTTTCTCCCGTTGTAGGCAACAATGTGACTCTATATAAACAGTAACATTTGTGTTGAAAAATATATTTGAGGAAAACTATTTTCATTGTTCTGCAGTGTATATATTTTGTTACCAAGCAAGGAAAAGACCATTCTGTATATGTTTCAGCATGTCAGATATAGCTGATGTTCTAAGAACCAAAAAACCCTTCAAGTATTAAAATATTGGTAGTTCTCACAATAAATGATCGAGTTTCATTATAGATTTGCCTATGAATAAGATGGGCTTTAACTAATTTTTAAAAAATAAAATGAGAAAATTCTTCAGTTAAGTCTTGAGATACAAAAGAATAAATTATTTCTGTCACTAAATCAAGCAATGCATTTCCATTTTAGGTACAGGTAGGCATATCCAAATAAATATTTTGTCCTTTTCTTTTTTAATTCACACTTCTGAAATTAAAATAGTTGCAATCTTTGTTATTTTTGTAGCATGCATTTTGGCAATTACTCTACATTAACAGTTTCTTATATTTCCCTATGTATTTTGAGCCTAGTAACCCTACAATATTCTTGAGGCAAGTGATAATCTCTTTTTTTCCCCCATAAAAGTGTATATTTGTTGGAGATCAACTCTGAACTAGGCCTATCCAAGGACATGGGGTCCCACTATCAACTAAAACAGAGTCTGGCCCTGTGGGGTTTAAGAGACACTTTAGAAGAGACAGTGCAAGGTTACTTTGCATACATAATATAGATTTATTCATATTTGCATAGAGAAAATCTCTCTTAGAAATACCAATAGTTTGAATGAAGAATAGCTCCTGTGTTTCTTTACTGAACCACTGGGTGACAAGTAAATTAATTCCAGCAGCTTTGGATTATTAAAGAGCATTATATTCAAAATGTGATGAGTCCATCTAAATTAATTATGAGTATATCAGTGTAGACTTTATGTTCAGGTCTGGAACTCAGATGTGAAATTTGGACTAATATTTGTAAGTTCTACAAACATAGATGATAAATGAGGTAAACAGAGGAATTTGTCTAGGTAGAAAGGGAGGAGGAAAGGAAGGGCTGGAAATGAGTTCTGAGGAGTTTCAACATTTAATGTTTTAGGAAAAGTCTGTAAATATGTAGAAAGTGGGGACAGAAATAGAGTGTTTTGACCTAGGAGTCCAAGATAGAGATGGATTACAACAAGAGGAAATCAGGGAATTTGGTGAGAAATTAAGTAATTTGAAGAGGCATTCAGTGATTCATTGAGATGATGACAACCAACTCCTCAAGGGTAGTGGATTTAAGTGGAGAAGGTGTAAACCAGGGGTTGTTAACCTTTTTTGTTCCACTGACTCCTTGGTGAGTCAGGTGAAAACCACGGACCCCTTACTAAGTCCACACTACACTGTATATTATTTAATAAATATGCCACACCTGCACCAACACATCCCCACAAGAATAATGTTTTTTTGAATTTCAATTCAAGCTCATGGACCCATTGTTAAGAACCCCTGGTGTAAACCATATCAGGGTGCACTGAGGAGTGAACAGCAGGCACATGATGATAAGCCATTAATTGCTGGTCTTTGAAAAAGGTTGGCCTCAATTGGCAAGAGTGCTGAAATAACCTGGGAAGTAAAAACCCCATACAAATGAAATTTAAGTATTTTAAGATAGTACCTCGATAGATACAATGTATAGAAATTGACAGTATTTATAAATGGTAAAATTTATACCATTTCACTGTTTGGAGAACTCATCAGAATCCAAAACATAGATGGGACATTGAGGTCAACTCAAATCTGATGCAGGCTCCTCAGAAAAGCTACTCTTTTCTCTTCTCCCAAAGTTCTGAACTGTTCTGCTTCTTTTTTTGTTGTTGTTACATATCCCTCCCCTTTTCTGCTTGCTCTTGCTGTGTGTTCATTTTTTGGGTTCTTCTATGTCTGCTTTGACTCTCCCCACTGCGACGACATGCTGAGTCAGCCCACTGTGCAGGCGGCTTTGCCCCGCTTGTGGGTGGGTCTGCTTTCGTTCCCGGGCAGCTTTTGCTCCATTCGCAGGCGGCTCGCCCTGCCCATGGTGGCTTCACCCTGCCCGTGGTGGCCCTGCCCCACCCATGGCGGCTTTGCCTTCTCAGGCGGTCTGCCCACTTGGAGAGGTCCCCGGGAACTGAACTCGGGGTCTCCCATGTGGTGTACTGGCGCCCTATCCACTGGGCTACAGCCGGCCCTGTTCCGCTTCTTTTTATACAGGAAAATGCAACCTCTATTTGTATTCCCTTTGTGTAAAGAAAACATTTAATAAGTCTGAGTGATCCATTCCAGGGAAAAACCCTGATTTAACAGATTGCAAGGTTACTAGAAGTAATCTGGGTTTCATTCAGTCAGACACATCCTGTTCAACTTGATTGGATTTATAAGACAAATAGTTAAAATCCTCC
>PVKH010036666.1:0-11558 GCA_004027955.1 Chaetophractus vellerosus | reverse complement strand
TCGGCAGCCATCTTGCTCCAGGGCATGGACTCTGGTATAGGAAGAAATTTATGCTTTGTGGCCTGGTAACTATAAGCTTCTACCCCAAATAAATACCCTTTATAAAGACCGACCAATCTTTGGTATATTTCAAAAGGCACGCCTGTGGCTGACCAAAACAGGTTCCATTTCTCATTCTATTTCTTTTGCTATTTTCCGCCACATCTGCAGTTACTTCTGCCACTGAAGTCTTGAACCTCTCAAAGTCATCCATGAAGGTTGGAATCAACTTCTTCTAAACTCTTGTTCATGTTGTATTTTGACCTCGTCCCATGAATCATGAATGTTCTTCATGGCATCTAGAATGGTGAATCCTTTCCAGAAGGTTTTCATTTGACTTTGCCCAGATCCATCAGAGGAATCACTATCTATGGCAGCTATAGCCTTATGAAATGTGTTTCTTAAATGGTAATACTTGAAAGATGAAATGACTCCTTGATCCATGGGCTACAGAATGGATGTTGTGTTATCAGGCATAAAAACATTGATCTCATTGTACATCTCCATCAGAGCTCTTGGGTGACCAGGTGCATTGTCAGTGAACAGTCATCTTTTGAAAGAAATCTTTTTTTTCTGAGCAGTAAGTCTCAACACTGAGCTTAAAATATTCAGCAAACCATGTTGTAAACAGATGTGCTATCATCCAGGCTTTGTTGGTCCATGTATAGAACATAGTCAGTAGATTTATCATAATTCTTAAGGACCTTAGAATTTTTAGAATGGTCAGTGAACATTGGCTTCAACTTCAAGTCCCAGCTGCACTAGCCCCTTTAAGAGAGTCAGCCTGTCCTTTGAAGCTTTGAAGTCAGGCATTCACTTCTCCTTCCTAGCTGGGAAAGTCTAGATGGCATCTTCTTCCAGTAGAAGGCTGTTTTGTCTACATCGAAAATCTGATTTTTAATATTGCCACCTTTGTCAAATTGTCTTAGCTAGATCTGGATAACCTGCTGTAGCTTCTACATCAGCACTTGCTGCTTCACCTTGCACTTTGATGTTGTGGAGATAGCTTCTTCCCTTAAATCTCATGAGCCAACCTCTGCTAGGTTCAAACTTTTCTTCTACAATTACCTATCTTCCCTCAGCCTTTGTAGAATTGAAGGGATTAAGCTTTGACTTAAAGGAATGTTGTGGCTGTTTTGATCTATCCAGAGCTCTAAAACTTTCTTCATATCAACAATAAAGCTGTTTGGCTTCCTCATTATTTGTATGTTCACTGGGATAGCACTTTTAATTTCCTTCAAGAACTTTCCTTTTGCGTTCACAACATGGCTACCTGTTTGGTTCAGGAGGCCTAGCTTTTGGCCTGGATTGACTTTCAACATGCCTTCCTCACTAAACTTCATAATTTCTAGCTTTTGCTTTAAATTGAGAGACTTGCACCTCTTCCTTTCACTTGAATGCTTTTTAGAGGCCACTGTAGGGTTATTACTTGGCCTAATTTCATTATTGTATGTCTCAGGGAATAGGGAGGCCCCAAGGGAGGGAGAGACACAATGGTAGGTTGATGGTGCAGTCAGAACTGAGACAACATTTATCAATTAAATTCACCATTTTATATGTACATATCATGGTGCCCCAAAACAATTACAATAGTAACATCAAAGATCACTGATTATAGATCTCATAACAGATATAATAATAATGAAAAAGTTTTAAATATTGCAAGAATTACCAAAATGTGATAGAGACACAGAACAAGCACATGCTGTTGGAAAAATGGCGCCAAGAGACTTGTTGATGCAGTGTTGCCATAAACCTTCAATTTGTAAAATGTAATATCTGTGAAGTGCAATAAATGAAGTTCAAAAAATGAGGGATGCCTGTACCACTTTTTTAAATCTTATATTGTAGATGGCACTATTACTTGCATTTATTTTTTTTTTCAAGGATACAGAGCAGGAATCGTCTGAACACTGTGAATTCTCAAATGTAATTGTTAAAGATCACCACTTTTTTTTAGGAGAAATTAAAGAATGAAGTAAAGCTGAAGAAAATATTTTAAAAATAGTTATATTATTTATTTTTATTTTTTTAAAGATTTATTTTTATTTATTTATATCACCCCCCTTGCTGCTTGTGCTTGCTGCGTTCATCTTGCTTTTGCGTTTTTCTGTGTCTGCTTGTCTCCCCCTGGTGCGGCATCCCTCTGAGTCAGCTCACTGCGCAGCGGCTTGCCTGCTCACGGCGGCTTTGCCCACTCCGCAGCAGCTTGCCTTCTCAAGGAGGTCCCGGGAACCGAACCCGGGCCTCCCACGTGGTAAACCAGAGCCCTACCAATTGAGCCACAGCTGGTTCCCTATATTATTTAATTGTACCAAAACTCTTTGTTCTCTTTAAAGCTTATTAATATTTTAATATTTTTCACAAATGAGTTCCTAGATTAGGAATCTCTGTTGCTGAATTGTTGTTTTAATTAGGGTAAAATTTTGTGAGTTTTCATAAATGATCATGATAATTTTGGCAACAAAATCACGTAATGGTGGAAATATTTCCAAGTATCTTTTCCATCGTATATGGGTTTTTTTAAAGCAGTTATTTTTTTCATATTTATTTTTTGTCACCCTTATGTTGAAAAGATACATTAAATGTGTTTATTTCAAATAGCTGCTGGGTATCATATTACTGCCAAAGATAAGTTTAGCAAATTTGGAATGAATGTCTTTTTATGAGAAAAATGAGTACCGTCATATAGTTCAACTGTCATCAAGTGTTTTCTTTTTTCTATCACTCTTCACCTTACTACAAAGTATTGTAATGATTCTACTATTTAAGATACTGTAATCTGTAAAGCCCCTCAACTAGACACAAATAAATTTAGTATGTCTTATTATGCAATAATTGTATACCACATGTGATATGTGATTCCTGACACTATATATAGTAAATATTAGTAAAGCTTAATTTCTTGCCTTTTTTCTCCAAGTAAATATAAGTAGATATTTTACTGTTATCTTTCAGCACTCCAAATGAATTACCTTATTTATCCTTTGGGTATAGGTAGCCCAATTTGGAAATTATTGGTATAAGAAATGGGAAACATTGAATGTTTAAAGTAAGTTGTTGATGTTAAGAGAATTTCTTTTAAAGAGATCATTCTGACAGCTCTTTTTGATAATGGATTTGAAGAAGAAAAATATTGTTAATAATGAAACCAGAGAAGGGTATCACAATAACAGTAACCTAGTCAAGAAGTATTAGGGCTGAGGTAGTGGGCATGTATTTGAGATTCTTTAGGAAGAAAAAAATTGATTTGTATAAAGGCTCTAAGGGGAGGGGGGGGGGGATGAATGATGATACCCAGTCTTCTTAGTTAGGTGACTGCATGGATGATGATGTCAATATAAAGAGTTGTTTTGGCAATTAGTGTTTCTTACTATTTTTTTTTAAGAGCTATTGTTTAATTGGTGGGCCATTTTAGTTTACATTCACATTCTCTGAGTTTTAAAATAGAATGTCTTCTTTCACTTCCTTCCCAGTATATTGATTGACATTTTCTTGAATTCTTGATTTTGAATGGAATGACTTGGAAGCATGAATTTAATACTTGTTATACATTAAAATTTTGCATTACTATCTACAATGATTTGATTACACTATGTGAAATTATTACTAGTAACTTGACAAAGAAATAGAGCAACCAAGTACATTTTTGAAAGAGAGGTTTTTTGCCCTATTATAGGTTCAGTAGAAGTAACAGGTTAAGGGAAGGACTCAAAATAATCACAGGTACTTCATATCTTATTCTTAAAACTTTAACTTTACCATGAACATTATAAATGGCTGTTTTTCCTTTAGAAACTGACTTGCTTTAAAATGATGTATGGAATAATATGTGTTTTGCATGTCCTGTTGTAATGATAAAGGTCATGTAGTATCATTTACATAATCTCTAACCAGAAATGAACTCAGTAATATCCTTGGTATAACATATACATTATCCGAGGTTTAAAACTCTCATTATTCATGAAAGTTAATTTTACAGTGGGTGTGAATGATCTATCTTATGGCTGCTTTTTGATCATTCTATAAAATAATATGGAGCAAAGCCTGCTCAAATAACAGGAAAACCAGTAAAGAGTGATGCATTCGTCTGACTCTCTGTATACCCGATTGGATCTTGATTGATGGCAATCATTTGTCTTTGTCAAAAAAAGGGAGAAAAATTCAGACATTGAAATAGGAGTGCTATCAAACTTTCTACAATGGCAGAGAGATTCTATTAATGTGGCCTTAGAGTATTAACTGTCTCTGTTGGGAAATGATAAAGAATGTTAATTTTTTTCCTTGAGCATATTTAAGTATAAAATGCATTATTTTGTCTACTGTTGGGATTAAAAGAAGAATATTTTTGATTTATGACAGACAGGAATTGATGAAAGCAAAAAAAAAAGCTTAAAACTGAAAAAGCAAATAGGTCTTAATCCTTTTAGTTATTATTTCTTTCATAAAATAAAAAACTATTGGCTCTCTCTGCCTAGAGGAGCCTGCTTCTACACCTTAGGTGTGTAACTCTGTTCTTTTCTCGTATTTCTCAATAAATTCTTTTTATAAAATTATAATAATAAAAATATTAGCTTAGTGCCATAAAATCCTTATGCTGTATTCCAGTTGATATTTGACCTTGAAAAGTTGACTTCAAAGAGGTTTGATGTAGAAGAGGAAACATTTTTAACTGGTTATGTTATCTTTTGGAATTTTGTCTTCCCAAATATTAGCACAAAAAGACATTCCAGACAACTTTGTTTTACTACATTTAAATCTCTTAAATGATCTTGTTATGATTTGGAAACGTAAAGAGAACGTTAGAGCTATAATATGTTAAAAGACAGAATTGGTAAATTGCGTTTTCATCAAGGACAGAATGACCTTTCATACTTCTTGCAAAAAGAAATATATCTTATATATTATTATGCAGATATATATCTTGTGAGGGGTGGGTTTGCTTTCCATATTAATTTTAGAGATTTGCTATTTTTTAATTATTGTATTTAGATTGCTAATTTGGTTTTAGCTTTAAAATTATTTTTGTAAGTAATTCAATATACAAATGATATTCTGTAGAAAATATTTCTAGAAATTAAATAGCCTTGTGTTTATATTAATGACATCATAATGTTTGTACCATAAAATTGAAATAAATTATGGCTTATTATATGTGATTTGTTGTAGAATTTTCTTTGCCCAGCTACTTCGGTCTAATTGTATTGAAGTTTTGTTATTTGTATACCTCCTGATTATTTGTATATCTATAGCATTGTTGTCATTTTCTGTTCTGTTGGAATGGGATAAGTAATGCTGAACAGCCCCAAACTATTTATATCTAGCTTTAAAAGGTGTTTTAATTTCTTTCCCCACCCCCCATGAGATGGCTCCCTTGTCTGTTTGCTCATTGTTTTTGCTCATTGTTTGAGCTCATTGTCTGCTTGTTGTCTGTTTTTTTATTTAGGAGGCACCAGAAACTGAACCCTGGACCTCCATGTGGGAGGTGGGCACTCAACTATTTGAGCCAAATCTGTTCCCCTTTAATTTCTTTTAAGATTTGTTTTTCTAAATCTAATGTGAGAAGATGAACGTGAATTTGTATTTTTTTTTCATACAACTATGTGGTTGAAATATTTGTTATTGATAATTATATTCTAATACATGATTATATATTTTAAATTAACAACAAAAATTTGCATCTTGATAAATATACACTTTTGAAAGAAGTTAATCTTTTCAGAAGGAAAGCTATTGTAGAATCTTTTAAAAAAGAGAGTAGTGTTTTCTTTTATTATCTTTCTATTTAAATCAAATATAAGTACATTAATCTCAAATTATATGAACTTTAAAAGTTTTGAAACTCTGGCTTGGGGTTTTCGTGCCCTTCTAATGGTTACTGTATTCTAAATGTTCAACCAGAAGCAATTTTCCCCTATCTAATGTGGGGCAATGAAATGCTAATTGGTTAAAAAAGGTTTTGTTGGTTGTTTCTTTTTACTACTCTTTACATATGTATTTAATTTGTTTTATAAATTAATTATTGGTTTAAATGAAAACCATTTGTATACAAAAACTATAGTCCCTTATTTTTTTAAAAATTAAAAAAAAATTTTTTGTATCTGTTAAAATAAAGAATAAATCTTAATGGTGTGTGTTCCTGAAAATGTATTCCTGGAGTGTAATGATGATTTAAAATTTTTCAGCAAAGGATAGGATTTCAGAGTAATTAACTTTGTCATTGATAGCACATGGTAAAAACCTCTTAAACTATTTGTTTAAGGACAAACTATTAAAAACTTTTTTTGGTAAAAACATTTCCTCACATGGAATCTGCAAATGTGGGAAGGGTTAACTTATATAACCTTAGTAGACATGATTGTGGTTTTACTTTTATTTGAAGCACTGAATAGATATTGAATGTGTGTACCAATTTTGAATGGTCTGATCAAACAACTCTCAAGCCAAAAGGATCCTTGGATATCATGTAGCTCAGTTTAATTCATAATACAGATTGAAAAGAGTAGTGTTAAATACTCAGGGTTTCAAAGCTACTCATTAGCAAAGCAAAATAAAAAATGAATTAAAAGCACTCAGTCAAGTTCTTTCGGTAAAACCAATAGTTTTTGATCCTGTCTTACATTAGATTCACATGGGAAGCTTTAAAAAAAAAATAACCCAATAAAAAATAAGCAGTGTTTCTTATTGAAAATGACTTCATGATCTTAGTTGAGGTTTTGATCTTTTTTCTTCATTAAAAGCCATGTACCTTTTCGAATAGGTTTGGTATTTTTAATTTGTTATCTATTTAACTAAAATTTATTTTTATATACGGATTAGTTATATAAACATGACTTAAAGTTCACTACTAATCAATAAACATGACTTAAAGTTCACTACTAATCAATATTTAAACAAAATTGTTGTCTAAAATTATATGATAGGAATACTTTCTTCTCTTTCAATAAAAGTATAAAAAATTTAAAAAGTGAAGAAAAAATTTTTAAAAATGCAATGGTTCTTTAATGTAGTTTGATGTAAAATATTATGGAGTTAATAAAGGGAACCTCCACATCTAAAAAAAAATAAAATAAAAGTATAGATAACTTAAGTTTTGATGTTTTGCTCCTGCTCACACAGTGACAACAAAGAGAATAAGATTCTGTCAGAAGATCCAAAGATTACTGAAAGGTAGGAAACACATCCGCCCTTCTAAGAGTGATAGGAGAAGGGAATAGTGTTTGTGGGTCTTTATTTGGTAGTAAGGCATATTAAGAGAGTGGGTGGACAATTGGATTTTAAGATCATTTTTCTTAATTGGAATTGATTTTACTACAATCAATCTTTATGTCCTCTTCTGTATAAGAGAAAAGGGAAGCAACAGTTGTTTTAAATAGGATAAATTACCTAATCGGAAAAAATAATATATCAGAAATTAGGAAATTTATCAAAAGAAACCAAATAAATTAATCTATTTACATACATAAAAGACATCTTCATGCTACCATAATATCTAGTGACTTCATTATTGTTACTGATATCTCATTTTATTGGAATAGGATTCTCAAGTTTTCCAAAAAGTTACTGTAGTTGAATATTGCACAATTCTATGTAATCACGGATCAGATAGCATTTAGGTAAGAATTAGCAAAGAACTCTGCAAAAAAGGGGAAATTTCATGAAGTGCATGATGAAGGTTTTCATTCCCCATACCTGAGTTTGAATGAATGATGTTATTCATTTAGATGTGGTGATGTCCAAATAGATGTATCATAATGATAGGTTATATTTTTAAGGGTTTATTCTGTATTTGTACTCTGCCGCACAGTAACTATTTGCATGAATGACATTTAAATTCAATGAAGATGTAGATTTTTAAAAGATTTTACTTGTTTTAATTTTATATTTACAAACTGAAAATAATAATGTACTCTATCCATATAATTTATACCTTTTTGGTGTGTGTGTACATTGTGGTAGAGGACAGTCCAGTTATTTATATTGAATTTACTAGAGTGCTGTGGATATTGTTTCAAACAAATTCTGATATCTAAATTTTAGAAAGTTTTTTTTTTTTTATCTTGGTGTGGAGAACATTTTCCTCAGATCAAGATACAAATTGGTAAACTTTGTTTTCTTTTTAAATTAACTTGGTTATATAGAAATATATACTCATTGCAAAATATTCAAATATTATGTGAGAGTCCCCTTTATTTCTTATCCCTATCCAAAAAGTTCTACTTTCCTCCTGGAGGTGAGGAGGCGAATATTTTGATATGTAGCCTTCTGATTTCCTTCACTGCACATATAAACACATATAAATTTTTACTATAAATGCTGTATGTATATTTAGTTATTTACCCTTTTGCTATTTAATATATATTTATCTCTTTATTTTAAACAGGTAAATAAAATTTCATAGTATGAAAATACTGTAATTTATTTGAGTTTTTCTATATTGGTGGCCATTTAGCTTGCCTCTGATATTTCTTTATTATAAAAGTGTAGCAATCCTGATATATTTATCTATGTGAATGTATGTAGATCTTTCTGTAGGATGGATATCTAGAAGTGAAATTGCTAAGTCAAAAAGTATTATACACAATAAAAAATTTCAATAAATATTGTCAAAGTGTAGAATATGCTGCCAGGCAGGGGTTGCCAATTATTGGTCTTTGGCCTGTGGGAGATTTCTATTTCTGATTATTAGTAGCTATTCAGGGATCTGTTCCTCTTCTAAGTTATAACTCCATGCCCCTTTAGCCAAGGGTGGCCAGTTCTGCTGCCTGCTTCCCAGCAGAATTAAGGGGAGGGAGAGGTGAAATCAGCTCCCCCAGAATCAGTTTCTGATTCAGAGTACTCCTCTCCTGCATGTGTTTTGGTATGGGATATTACTGATCATTTTGATTCCCTCTGCTTTCTATATTTTAAAACTTTCTAAAAATTTCTGCTCTGTTAATTGCATATTTATTTTCATGTACACAATATACCAATTCAGCAACATATCTCTAGAGGCTACAAAACAGTGGCCATTGCATTATAAACCCAGATATTAAATTTCTTAAACTTATCTCTACTCCTCACCCCTTCAGTGTCTAACCAAGATATTCAAGAGGTTGCAGAAAAGTAAACATGTTACCACTGTTTTTCCTGTATGTTTACCAAAATTTGATTTATTTTACTTGTTCATTCATACTATGTTTTCCTGTCAGTGTGGGTTGACAGAGAGAAAGAAAGCATCCACCCAAATATCCCAAATACTTTTGGTTTCCATCTAGGACATTTCATCTGTGTTTTCCAAAAGGGTGCAACATTTTTCTCAGTAAGAGCCAAGAGTTACCATAACTAGATGTATTTTATTTCTTTCTGTTTTCCTATTTCCAAAGAAATATATGATAATAAGGAAGTAAAATAATTAATTCCATGTATTTCCTTGCCCTTAAACAGTATTCTTTGTGGTTTCTGAGGAACTGAAAGCAATAAGATAGGTGTGGGCTGCACACTGAGTGGCATGTATAATTTTAAAAAGTAGAATAGCAAAATCGTTGTGTTTTGTAGGTAGTAGGGACCTTATAGATTATTTACTCTAGCACTTTTATATTACAGAAGAGGGCATTGATATAATGCCCGAATAGGTTAAGTGAATTTGCTCAGGATCCAACCGCTAATTAATTGTGAAGTCAGAACTAGAATCTAGACACCTTTTTTCTTCAGCCAATGCTTTTTTTGCATACCATCTTGCTTCGAGAATAGTATTACAAATCCACATAATCAAGATTTTTTTTAATATATGGAAAAATAATCTAGAATATGCAAAAGTTTGTTAAGGAATAAAGAAGTAAAAAGTGCTTATAAAGCCCACAGTTTCTCATAGTAGAATTTGGGAAGGTTAAGGCTAGAGGAGATTAAGTATAAAAAGAGCTTTTGAATCACCATAATCAAAGCAGATGCTTGGAGACTTTTGGCAGTAATTTCTATTTTCATGCAGTATTTTTTTTATCACTTTTACTAAGTTGCTATTCTTAAAAAATGGATGGGCCTCTGCCTTTTTAAAATCCTTTATTCCATTCTCTTTTTCCCCAAAGTAGGGAAAGAAGTTGGAAGAGAAAGAGCCAAACCGTAAGAGGTTACTGCTGAGCACTTTTACCCAACAACAAAATAAAATTAAATACCTTTGAATAAAAAGCAAAACAAATGTATTTCCTTTACCCTATTTTAGCCTACCTTCTTTAGTTCCAGTGTATTCTTTGATATATCAGATAAAACTTAAATGTCTGCTCTTACTTTAGCATTAAAAAAATATATGTTGGGAGCAGATGTGACTCAAGCGGTTGAGCACCTGCTCCTCACATGGGAGGTCCTGGGTTTGTGTCCCAGTGCCTCCTAAAAAACCAACCAACCAATCAACCAACCAACAAACAAATATATGTTACTATGTCTTAAAGGCAAATTGCCTTTCACACAATAGGTATACAATAAATATTTTTTATTTAAATTACATTAAATTAGGAATTGTGTGCCTTAGTGGTATAGTTTGTGCAATATTTGAAAATTGAGCCAACTTTTAAAACTTCAACCCATTTTCTACCTTGATTTTGAGAGAAAAATCATTTTAACCTAGAATGTATCACCTTAATTTTAGGTCTAGGAAAGAATCATCAGAATAAAGAAATTACACATTTATCAATTCAGTCAACTCAATAAAATACATACTAGAATCTAGACATTGTGCTAGAGGTTAGGGATTCATACAAAATGGAAAAAAAAATAGACCCTGCCCTCAATCTTAGAGCCTGAAGATATTATAGATATACAAATAGTTAATCACAACATACTGTTAAAATCTTAACAATAGAAATAATAAAATTAGGTTTGAGTTTGTGTGTTAATGACAGACTGATTTAAAGAGTTGAAAGCTATAGACTACATGAAATGCAAATAGACCCAAATATGTGGTGTACTTCTTGTGTTAAGCTTATAAAAATATCTTACACCTAGAATTTAGGAATAGTGTTCGTTTTAAACCCTCATTTTGAGATTCTTAAAACTCACTAAATTCTCTTCAAAGTAATTTGGAGTAAAACAAGTGTTAAGCTTTACTATACTTTGCAAAGGTCTATTTCATTCTTCCAGAGAATGATTCAAATTTCATGGAGAGAAAAAAGTCACATCAACTTCCAATTGTCAAAATTTAGTTTTTAAAAACTCAAGTCTTTTCCTCAGTGGGTTTCAAGATTGAAGAACATATGGACTCTATCTGCTGAGTAAAATACTTTCATTTTCCACCTGCATTACTTTTAAAACTTCATCCTGATATGAGAAGTGTAAAAAGAAACCATAAGGTATTTAAACAACATGTCCGTCTCTGTGATTTTTTTTCATTTTCAACTTGGATTGATAATAACCCTACCAATTTAGAAATAATGCCTTCTCTTTCAAAACGCAATGTGTTTTTTCAGGGATAGTAGCATTTATTTTTCTAGTAGTTGAATATTTAGGGATTATTCTTGGTACTGCTATCTTCCTGGTTTTTTTTTTTT
>PVKH010036665.1:0-11554 GCA_004027955.1 Chaetophractus vellerosus | reverse complement strand
CCTGCCCGTGGCGGCTTTTGCCTGTCCGTGGCAGCTTTTTGCCCTGCCCACGGCGGCTCCGGCCCGCCCATGGCGGCTTGCCATTCTCAAGGCGGTCTGCCCGCTAGGAGAGGTCCCCGGGAACCGAACCCAGGGCCTCCCATGTGGTTTCCCAGCGAGCTCTTTATCCACTGAGCTATCTAGCCGGGCCCTAAGTTTCACTTTTTGAAGTGTAAGATTCATAGTTACTTGTTATAATATTGAAGGCTTGACATATTGGTCTGTTTTCTTTTATTAGGCACTTCTTATGTTCTCAATAGACTCTTGCACCTCTATTTGAGAACAGCACAACTCCCCAGATGGGAGTGCATATTTTCCTATTTATTGTGTGGGTCTCCATCCAATGATATAACACACTATGACAAGCTGAACACTTACATATTGCATAGAAGCCTGCCCCAAGTGCACTCTGTCCTGTATTCCCCATACTACATCCAACATCCTCCACCAATAATCATCCCCTACTCTTTTTGCCAAAAGAACATTCCCAATGTTGTAGTTTTAACCACAGACCTGCAAATCCCCAGAATCCATCTCCTCCTTCCCCCAACCCTCACCCCCTGTTCCATGTATAGTACAACCCAACACCCCCACTCTATCCCCTCACAGACCAGCACCACTGAACACAATAGCATCACTGAACCACTGTCAGGGCCATCCACTGCACAAATACACCATAACACCTTATCATAGATTTTTCTCATATAGGCATTGTCCCACAACACTTTAGTCCTTTTCTGTCTCCCATAAACTTATCTTCCAGATTCTAGCTCTGTGAGTCTGCTCAATTTTCTTAATTCATATCAGTGAGAACATGTAATATTTGTCTTTCAGTGCCTGGCTTACTTCACTTAAGGTCTTAAAGATTCATCCATGTTATCCCATATGTTAATACTGCATTCCTTCTTACAGCTGAGTTATATTCCATTGTGTGTATATACCACAATTTGTTTATACATTCATCTGTTGATGGACAATTGGGTTGCTTCCAACTTTTAGAAAATAGTCAATAATGCCACTATGAACATTGGTGTGCATACATCTGTTTGTATCCCTGCTTCAACTTTTTCTGGATTGCTGGATTATATGACAGTTCTATATTTAGCTTCCTGAGAAACTGCCAAACTGTCCTCCATAATGGCTGCAACATTCTACCTTCTCACCAGCAGTGGATAAGGGTTCCCTCTCCTCCACATCCTCTCCAACACATGTAGTCTTCTGTTTTTTTTTTAATAACTGCCAGTTTAATGGGTGTAAGATGAGATCTTATTGTAGCTTTGATTTGCATTTCCCTAATAGCGAGTGGTGTAGAGCATGTTTTTATGTGTTATTTTACCATTAGTATTTCCTCTTTGGAAGTATGCTTATTCAAATCTCTTGCCCATTTTTTAAAAATGGACAGTTTATCTTTTTATTTCCAAAATGAAATATTTCTTTATACATGCTGGATCTTAAGCCCCTATTAAGTAGATGGTTACCAAATATTTTCTTCCATTGTATCGGTTGCCTTTTCACTTTCTTGACAAAGTCCTTTGAAGTGCAAAATTTTCAATCTTGAAGAGGTCCACTTCATCTATTTTTCATTTTGTTGCTTGGCTTTGAGTGTAAAGTTCATGAAAGTGTTTCCAACTACAAGATCTTGTAGGTGCTTCCCTACATTATCTTCTTGGAGATTTTTGGTCTTGGCTCTTATATTTAGATCTTTGATCCATCTTGATTTAATTTTTGTATAGGTCGTGAGATGGTGATTCTCTTCCTTTCTTTTGGATACGGATGTCCAGTTCTCTAAGCCCCATTTGTTGAAGAGGCCATTATCTCCCAGTTAAGTGGGCTTGGTGGTCTTGCTGAATATCAGTTGAACATAAATGTGAAGGTCTATATCAGAACTCTCAATACTGTTCCATTGGTCATTATGTCTGCCATTGTGCCAATATCATGCAGTTTTGACCACTGTAGGTTTGTAGTATGTTGTAAAGTCAGGTAGTATGTTTCCTCCGATTTCATTTTTCTTTTTCAATATATCTTTGGCTATTCAGGGCCCCTTGCCATTCCAAATAAATTTCATGGTTAGCTTTACCAATTCAGTAAAAAATGATGTTTTAATTTTTATTGGGATTGTATTAAATCTGTAAATCAGTTAATCTTCCTATCCGAGAGCAGGAATATTCTTCTGTTTATTTAGGTCTTTTTAAATTTCCTTTAACAATGTTGTGTAGTTTTCTGTGTACAAGTCCTTTACATCTTTAGTAAAATTTATTCCTAGGTATTTGATCCTTTTAGTTGCTATTGTTAATGGACTCTTAAAAAATTTCCTCCTCAGATTGCTCATTATTGGTATACAGAAATGCTACTGTTTTTTTGCACATTGATCTTATATCCTGCCAGCTTACTGAACTCATTTATAAGCTCTAGAAGATTTGTTGTAGATTTCTCAGGGCTTTCTATGTATAACATCATGTCATCTGTAAATACTGACAATTTTACTTCTTCCTTTCCAATTTGGATGCTTTATATCTTTTTCTCACCTAAGTGCTTGAAGAAGTACTTCTAAAAAATATTAAATAAGAGCAATGACAGTGGGCATCTTTGTCTTGTTCCAGATCTTAGAGAGAAAGCGTTTAGCATTTCACCATTGAATATGGTGTTAGCTGTAGTTTTCATATATAGCTTTTAACATATTGAGGACGTTTTCTTATTTTCCTACCTTTGAAATGTTTTTTATCAGGAAAGGTTGCTGGAGTTTGTTGAATTCTTTGTCTGCATCAATTGATAAACGTGATTTTTTTCTTTTGATCTGTTAATGTGATGTATTACATTGATTCTTTTCTGTTGAACCATCCTTGCACACCAGGGATGAAACCCATTTGGTCATGGTGTATTATTCATTTGATATGTTGTTGAATACAATGAGTGGGTATTTTGTTGAGAATTTCAGCATTTAGGTTCATTAGAAAGGTTACTCTATAAATTTCCTTTCTTGTGGCAACTTTGTGTGGCTTTGGTATTAGGGTGATGTTGGCATCATAGAAAGAGTTAGGCAATGTTCCTTCCACTTCTATTTTTTGACAAAATTTAAGCAACATTGGTGTTAGTTCTTTCTAGAATACTTGGTAGAATTCACCTGTGAAGCAATCTGGTCCTGGGCACTTCTTAGTTGAGAGGTTTTTGGTGACTTATTTAATCTTTTTACATGTGATTGGTCTGTTGATTTCATTATTTTCTTCTTTCATCAATGTAGGGTCCTTGTGTGTTTCCAGGAATTTGTCTATTTCATCTAAGTTATCCATCTTGTTGGCATACAATTTTTCAAAGTATCCTCTTACAATACTCTTTATTTCTGTGGGGTCAGTGATGATATCTCCTTCCACACTTCTTATTTTGTATGTTTGCATCTTCTCTCTTTTTCTCTTTGTTAGTCTATCTACAGGTTTGTCAATTTTATTAATCTTCTCAAAGGACAAGATTTTTGATTTGTTTATTTTTTTCTAGTGCTTTCTTATCTTCGATTTCATTTATCTCTGTTTTAATCTTTGATATTTACTTCATTGTACTTGCTTTGGGATTAGTTTGTTGTTCGCTTTTTAATTCTTTCAGTTGTGCAGTTAGATCTTTGATTTTAGCTCTTTTTCCTTTTTTATCTAGGCATTTTTGGCTATAAATTTCCCCCTCACCACTATTTTTGGTACATCTCATAGGTTTTATGTTGCATTGTCATTTTCATTTGTTTCAAGGTAGTTAGTTATTACTTCTGCAATTTCCTTCTTGACCCACTGATTGTGTTAGAGTGTGCTGTTTAACTTCCATATATTTGTGCCTAATCTGGTTCTCTGCCTTTACCGATTTCCAGCTACATTCCATTGTGGTCAGAGGAATTACTGTGTATAATTTTAATCTTTTTTTAATTTTTTGAGGTTGTTCTGTGGCCTAGCATGTTGTCTGTCCTAGAGAATGATCCATGTGCACTCAAGAAGAATGTTTACCTTGCTGTTTTGGGGTGTAATGTTCTGTATATATCTTTTAGGTCTAGATCCTCCAATGTAATATTCAAAGTCTCCATTTCTTTATTGACCCTCTGTTGAGATGTTCTGTCTATGGTGATAATGGTGTATAAAATCCCTCACTATAATTGTAGAAACATCTATTTCTCCACTTAGTTTTTCCAATGTTTACCTAATATATTTTGAGGCACCCTGGCTAGGAGCATAAATGTTTATGAGTGCTCTTTCTTCTTGATTACCCCTCTTATTAATATATAGGGTCCTTCTTTGTCTCTTTAAGGGTGGGGTATATGTGCCATTTCCAGCCACAGGGGGCAAATAACTCACAACTTTCCTCTGGCTTCTTTATCTGTGTAGTTCCCTCCTGGATAATGTGTGGCACTTTCCCATTCTATATATCTCCACAGAAGCTTTCTCAGATAGGTTTTTGCCATTCTCTGTTCTTTCATGTGAGAGAACTGGGCTCTGCCTAACTACTTCAATGCCAATTTTCCTGGAGGTCCTACACTTTCCATTTATCTTTCCTAAAATGTGAAAGCATAAGGAGTCATTGCATATTTTATTGAATTTATATGATATATAAGATATTTATTGGGGGCCAGTTGTAGCCCAGTGGATAGGGTGCCAGTTCACCACATGCGAGGCCCTGGGTTCGGTTCCCAGGGGCCTCTCTGAGTGGGCAGACCACCTTGAGAGGGTAAGCTGCCGTGGATGGGGCAGAGCTGCCGGGGCAGGGCAAAAAGTTGGCATGGGGAGGGCAAAGCCACCACAGGCAGAGTCAGTTGCCCAGGAACAGGGCAGAGCTGCCCACAAGCAGATCAGAGCTGCCCATGAGCAGGGCAAGACACCTCTGCAGTGAGCTGACTCAGTGCATTGCCACAATGGGGGAGACAAAGCAGACACAGAAGAAGACAAAAATGAGCACAGCAAGAACAAGCAGAAAGGGGGGAATATGTAACAAAAAAGGTATTTATTGAGAAATATTTTAGGTTAAATATGTTTCTTTTTAAGTATTTGTAATAGCAGCACCCCACTTTTCAAAACCAAAAGCTCTTAGATTTCCACAGTTGCTATAACAACTACCACTCATTGGTTTCCTTGCACCAAAAATGTATTGGCTAGGCTAGGAGGAAAGATGGCCTTGGGTTTAGGTGCACAGTCACTGGCTCTGGAGCAGAAGATGCCTGATTGGGGATGGGAGCTGGTCAGGGAGGTCTTTTCTGGGAACCTGGGGGACGGAGGTTTTAGGTGCATCAGTCTGGAGGCAACTGGACTGTGAGTTGGCTTGTTCAACATAAAATTGTGAGTTTTTTACCCCAACTGGAAACACAAGCAGCTAAACCCTGTTCTCTGTTCAGGGGGCTGGGCAGTCTGAATCCTAACCAATAGACTGGTGAGGGGAGAATAAACTACAAGAGTGGGGAGGTTCTGATAAAGGGTGGATAAGGGTTTCATTTCTGTGGGTTTGGTCACCAGAAACCCCTAGCAGTTTTCAGGAGTGAATTAGCTGTCTGGAAGTGGTGCTGGGCTGAGGAGAGAGGCGAATCTGCTGTACACAGCTAATCTACCAAACTGTGACACAGACCCTAGACTCAGCAAAGGGTGGTGCCGGCAATTTCACAGCTCCATGCTGAGTAACACAATCTCAGCTCCCCTGGGGAGTCAGGCAGTGGGAAGTAATAGATAAGTCTCCATGAGCCTATTTGGGGTCCCCTTACAGGAGGAGGTGATCTAATAGAGGTGTTCTTTAAGGACACTTATTACATCAAAAATATATATAGAGGGAAAAGTATTGACTTGCTTTATTCACTAAATTCTGCCTCACAGGCTGCAGGGAGAAGGCTGCAGGGCAATTGATTAATGAACACAGGCTGAGGTGCTCCACAAGGGCCCAAAAGGAAAATGTTCTTCCTTAGCCTTGGCTGCATGCTTGTGTCCCTCTTACCTCTAATCTCTCCTCTTTTTTTTTTAAATTAAGTGTTGATAGCTTTTTCTTCTTTGCTAGTCTTCTTCACCCTTGAATTTCCATTCTCTGTGTATAGTGATTGTGCCTACCAATGCTATCCCCTCTCCTTCCTTCATCTTTCTACAATCAGCTTTCTGTTACAGTTCTTATGTTCCACTTTTTTTTCATTGGCTTTCAACTTCACAATTGTTAACTTCTAATGTGTCTATTCTGCTCTCTTTTCTTTTTTTATTTTTGTATTAGCTTTTTCCTTTCAGCCTTTTCTTTATTAGTTTTCTCTCTCCTCATCATGCTGGCCCTATAAAATATTCTATATATTTTTCTCTATTTGATTCCCCATTCCATTGGAGGCACTCCAGTTTTTCCCCTATTACTCTACACTGCCTACATGAGTTAAATATTCAATTTACTAAATCTAATATGGCCCTTCTTCTAACTTTTATGAATAGTACTATTATCCCTTTTCCTTTCTTACCCCTTTTGATTGTTCTGGCCCTAATCTTCTTCCTTCAAAAAAGCAAGGAAATACAACAAGGGGAAGAAAGTATCAATGAGAAAACTTAACACACACAAAACTACAAGCTAAATAAAACTTTAGAGCAGAGAGAGAAGCTAATCAACTGAATAGACCCATCAAGACAAAATGATGAACAGAGGGCAACAAAAAATTACAAGCCATACTGAGAAACTGGAAGACATGGAACATTCCAAAGAACAAACCAAAAACCAGGAAAACATGCAGAACATAGAACAACTAATCAAAGCTGTCCAAATACATACCATGCATGAACTTCATGAAGTGAAGGAAGAGATTAAGGATATTAAGAAGGCACTGGGAGCACGTACTGAAGAAATTGTAAACATATGTAAGAAGAAAATGGATATGATATCAATGAATAGCATATTCCAAGAAATCAAAAAGATGATGGATTCACATAACAGCAGATTTGAACAGACAGAAGAAAGAATTAGTCATGTGGAAGGCAGTACATCTGAAATCAAACATATAGTAGAAAAGATAGATAAAAAGGTAAGAAAAATGCAGCAGGGACTCAGGGATTTAACCAATAAACTATACACACAAACATATGCATTATAGACATCCAAGAAAGAGAAGAGAAGGGAAAGGGAAAGGAAGGAGTTTTGAAGGAAATAATGGCTGAAACCTTCCCAACCTTAATGAAGGGGATGGGGGTACATATCCAGGAAGCACAGCACACCACAAATAGTATAAATCCCAACAGGCCAACCCCAAGACATATATTTGTCAAAATATCCAATGCTCAAGATAAAGAGAAAATACTCAAGGCATCAAGAGAAAAGTAAACCATCACATACAAGGGAAGCACAATGAGATGAAGTGCTGACTTCTCAGCTGAAACCATGGAGGCAAGAAGACAGTGGTATGATATAGTCAAGGTACTAAAAGAAAAAACTTCCAACCATGAATTCTCTATCAAGCAAAGCTGGCATTCATAAATGACAGAGAGTTCAAAATATTCACAGATAAACAGAAATTAAGGGAATATGCCAAGAAGAAACATGCACTTCAAGAAATACTAAAAGAAGCTACAAAAGTTGAAATGAAAAAAACAGGAGAGAGAGAGTTGGAGGAGAGTGTAAGAACAACAAAATCCACATAGAGAGAAACAAAAACTAAATAGGACATACATAAACCCAAATAAAATATGGTGGATGTAAGAAACTCATTGAGAGTAATAACACTGAATATTAACGGTCTAAACTGACCAGTCAAGAGACACAGATTGGCAGAATGGATAAAGAAATATGACCAATCTATATGTTGTTTACAAGGAACTCACCTTAGACAGAGGGATTCAAGGAGGTTGAAAGTAAATGGCTGGAAAACAATTTTTCAAGCATATAATAACCAATAAAGGGAAGGAGTAGCTATTCTAATATCAGACAAAATAGACTTTAAATGCAAACATTCATAACAGACAAAGATGGACACTATATATTAGTAAAGGGGGTAATCTCTCAAGAAGAGAGAACAATCATAAATATTTATGCAGCTAATCAGGGTCCATCTAAATACCTGAGGTAAACACTGGAAAAACTAAGCGGAAAAATAAATGTCTCTGCAATTATATTTGGGGAATTTTATACACCATTATCACCATTAGACAGAATATAAAGACAAATAATCAGAAAAGAAACAAAGAACCTGAATAATATTATACAGGACATGGACCTAATAGACAGATACAGAATGCTACACCCTAATACAGTGGGATATACATTCTTCTCAAAAACACATGGATCATACTCCAAGATAGACCACATGCTGGACCACAGAACAACTCTCAATGAGTTCTGAATGATTGAGCTTATACAAAGTAATTTCTCTGATCACAATGGAATGAAATTGGAAATCATTAAGGGCCAGAGAAATAGATTAGGCATGAAGATATAGAAATTAAACAACACAGTCTTGGACAAACCGTGGGTCCAGGAGGAAATCTCAAAGGAAATCAGTAACTACCTCAAATCAAATGAAAATGACAGCACAACATATCGAAAGCTATGGGATGCAGACAAAGCAGTACTGAGAGGGAAATTTATAGCTCTAAATGCATATATTAAAAAAGAAGAAGAGCTAAAATTGAAATATTAACTGGAAAGCTGAAAGGATTGGAAAAACAACAACAAACTAACCCTAAAGGAAGCAGAAAGAGAGAATTAACAAAGATCAAAGCAGAGCTAAATGAAATAGAAAATAGTAAAGCACTAGAAAAAATAAACAAGAACTAACCTGGTTCTTTGAGAAGATCAATAAATTTGACAAACCCTTAGACAGACTAACAAAGAAAAAGAGAGAGCACAGGCAAATACACAAAATAAGGAATGAAGAAAGGGATAGCACTACTGACCCCACCAAAATAAAGAATATCATAAAAGAATACTTTGAAAAATTATATGCTAACAAGAATGATAAATTAGAGGAAATGAACAAACTCCTAGAAACTCACAAGCAGCCTACACTGAAGAAAGAAAAAATCGATGAACTCATTAGTTCAATTACACGTGAAGAGATTTACTCAGTCACCAAAAACCTCCAAACAAAGAAGAGCCCAGAACCACACAGCTTCACAGTTGAATTCTACCAAACATTCCAGAGAGAACTAACACCAATCCTGCTTAAGCTCTTCCAAAAAATAGAAATAGAAGGAACTTTCCTTAACTCATTCTATGGTGCCAACATTACCCTAATATCAAAGAATAACAAAGATACCACAAGAATGGAAAATTACAGAACAATCTCTCTAATGAAACTTGATGCTAAAATCCTCAACAAAATACTTCCTAATCTCATTCACAACATACCAAAAACATTATAAACCATGACCAAGTGGGTTTTATCCTGGGTATGCAAGGATGGTTCAACATAAGAAAATCAGTCTGTTTACCACAAAAATAGATTGAAAGAAAAACATCACATGGTCATCATTATAGATGCAGAAAAAGCATTTGACAAAATACAGCACTCTTTCCTGATGAAAACTCTGCAAAAGATAGGAATAGAAGGAAACGTTCTGAACATGGTAAAAGGTATATATGAAAAACCCAAAGCTAAAATCATCTTTAATAGGGAAATCCTAAGAGCCTTCCCTCTGAGATCAAGGAACAAGACAACAATGCAAACTATCACTACTCTTATTTAACATTGTCCTAGAAGTACTTGCTTGAGCCCTGAGGCAAGGTAAAGATATAAAAAGCATCAAAATTGGAAAGGAAGAAGTAAAAATTTCATTATTTACAGATGACATGATTCTATACTTAGAAAGCCCCGAGAAATCTACAACAAAGTTGCTAAAACTTATAAAGGAGTTCAGTGATGTTACAGGCTATAAGATCAATGCTCAAATATCAGATGCATTTCTGTACACCAACAACGAACAATCTGAGCAGGAAATCAAGAAAAATACCATTTACAATAGTAACAAAAAGAATCAAATACCTAGGAATAAATTTAACTAAAGATATAAAGCACTTATATGCAAAGAAGTAAACAACATTGATAAAGGAAATCAAAGAAGACTTAAAAAAATGGAAGAATATCCCCCCTGTTCATGGATAGGGAGACTAAATATCATCAAGATGTCTATCCTACTGAAACTAATCTACAGATTTAATGCAATCCCAAAAATAATTAACACTGTATTTTTTAAGTAATTGGGAAAAGTAATTACAAAATTTATTTGGAAAGGTAAAAAGCCCCGATTTGCCAAAGAAATATTGGGGAAAAAAAAGAAGTTTGAGGTATCACACTACCAGATTTCAAAACATACTACAAAGCTACAGTGGTGAAAACTGCATGGTATTGGCACAATGATAGACACATTGACCAGTTGAACCAAATTGAGAGTTCTGATATAGATCCTACCATATACAGTCACCTAAAATTTGACAAGGCCCACAAGCCCACTAGAGAATGGCCTCTTCAACAAGTGGTGCATGGAGAACTTGATATGTATATGCAAGAAAATTAACTCAAGGTGGATCAAAGATCTAAATATAAGAGTCAAGACCATAAAAACATTGGAGAATAATGTAGGGAAGCATCTAAGGACCCTGTAATAGGAAATGGTTTCATGGACTTCACACCCAAAACACGAGCAGCACAGAAAAACTAGATAAATGGGATCTTCTCAAAATTAAAACCTTTTGCACCTCAAAGTTTGTTATAAAATAAATAAAAAGGCAGCCTATCAATGGGAGAAAATATTTGGCAACCATAAATCAGATAGGAGCCTAATATCTTGCATATATAAAGAGGTCCTACACCTCAAAAATAAAAAGATTAACAACCCATTTAAAAAATGTGCAAGTGACCTGAAAAGACAGTTCTCCAAGGGAGAAATACAAAAGGGTAAAAAGCACATGAAAAAATGCTCGACATCTCTAGCTATTAGGGAAATGCAAATCAAAAGTTCAATGAGATAACATCTTACACCCATTAGAATGTCAGCTAGTAAAAAAACTGCAGACTATAAATGTATGAGACGATGTGGAGGAATGGGAACCCTCATCCAATGCTGGTGGGATTGTGGATTGGTCCAGCCACTGTGTAGGACAGTATGGCAGTTCCTCAAAAATCTAAATATAGACTTCTATATGATCCAGTGATTCCACTTCTGGGTATATACCCAGAAGAATTGAAATCAAAGACATGAACAGATATATGTACAATGTTCATAGTAGCATTGTCACTATTGCCAAAATTTGGAATCAACCCAGGTACCCAACAACAGATGAATGAATAAACAAAATGTGGTACATACATAAAATGGAATACTACTCAGCAGTTAGAAGGAATAAAGTCTTAACACACAGGATAACATGGATGAATCTTGAAGACCTTATGTTGAGTGAAGCAAGCCAGGCATTGAAGGATGAGCTCTACATGACCTCACTGATATGAATTAAGGAATTTGAGCAGTCCCTGAGAACTAGGGTCTGAAAGATAGGTTTACAAGAAAGAGAAAGAAAAGAGAAAGTTGTGGGACATCATCCATAGGGACGTAAT
>PVKH010036664.1:0-11559 GCA_004027955.1 Chaetophractus vellerosus | reverse complement strand
CCCTGCCCGTGGCGGCTTTTGCCTGTCCGTGGCAGCTTTTTGCCCTGCCCACGGCGGCTCCGGCCCGCCCATGGCGGCTTGCCATTCTCAAGGCGGTCTGCCCGCTAGGAGAGGTCCCCGGGAACCGAACCCAGGGCCTCCCATGTGGTTTCCCAGCGAGCTCTTTATCCACTGAGCTATCTAGCCGGGCCCAAAAAGTGTGTATTTTAAAATGAGAAAAAAGTTAATAGCATTTCTCTGCACTACCTTTGACTTAGTACATAGCAAATACTTATGCTGTAACTATAACAATCAATTTAAACACCAGCAGCTTAAGCTACAAAATTAACTTAAACATTCCTTCCCATTAGCAAACTCACCTTCCATCCTTGCTCTCTTATTGACATGTCACTTATATATTTTTCCCCTATGGTCTTACTTTTTAAGTCATAGAATCTTGGAGCTGGAGTTACAGTAATTTCCCAGTTTAGCATCCTTATTTTAAAGGGGATGAAACCAGGACAAGCTTCAAATTAGAAATAATGTGACATGTTTCAGATTAGGTATTTACAGCAAAGCTAGTAGCAGACCTGAGTTTTTGAGGGCTCTGGTTCTGTGCACATTTCCTCATATCCCAGAGCCTCTGACTCCAGAGCATGTAAGCATACACACAGTCTGGGTGTTATGTTGTGGATGCAGTTTAGGTTAGATGGAGGGAACTGAGAAAGCAGGTAACTTTCTCTGGTTCTAGAGAGAGTTACTAAGTCTAAATCGAGGATAGTGGGGGCTGCGGGACAGAAATTCATTTAGCTGTAAATATCTACTGTACCCATCTTTATGCTGTGCACACTGGTATGACTTTGTCACAGGTTTTCTTTGTATTGGGTATCTACTTCCCAGAAATGGCTTCCCACTGTTCTAAGGTTTTGCAAGGCTCATGCTGGTTTAGGGCGCTCCTCCTCCTTGAAGAGTCAACTTGAAGTTAGCTAATGCCCCTGCTTTTCCCCAGTGTGGAAACAGGAGCTGGACTGTCTGTAGACATGTGAATGGATGTGAAGATAGGTTCAAGTCCAACACTGATCACAAAGAATACTTGGGGTAAGGCATTCATAGGTTGAAATACTGACTAAACATTTAAGAAAGCATTTGTAAAATTAAATGTAACAGTTATGACAAGTAGATGCATGTAAACCTTTTTGATCCATAAAACATATTTTTGTTTGTGCCTATATATTTTTTTTTACCTAGCTTTATAACTTAACACCTTTTTTTAAACACTTCTGATATCAAGTTCATAGTAATGTGTTTTAGAAAAGCTAGAAATATTAAATTGTTGCTTCTAGGGTAAAGCATCTGTCAGTATTTTCATTATGGTGCAATTTTAAGGGGTTTAGAAGTCAGCTGTAAAAATTTGTTCTTGGCTCATACTTTGTATACAAAAATCTCTGCCCAGGATAATTTTCAGAAGAATTTTTGCAACAGCACAAACTGTGAGGTTATATGGCAGAACCAGTTTACATTGAACTCATTTTTTTTTTTTTTTTGGTTTTGTTTCTATGAAAAGGGTAAGATGACAGCTTTTAAAATGATTCGGATAAAACTACGAAAATTCCATTTCTAGCCCTGTGCTCTTAGAAAACTGTTGGCTTAAAAAAATTTCACTACCATCAGAAGGGTCACCATTGGCTTAAATATAAAAAGTAATAGCAACCCCAAAACCAGCAGAAGCTCCAAACCCTAGGTGACTTCAAAACAACTCTTAAGGCTAGATTTTAGCAGCCAGTTTTTTAGGCAGTATTTGGAGGCTATTCAGCTGGGCCCGATTCATTGAAAAATAGCTCTCTGTTTGGTACTTGAGCTTAGATGTTCCCAGAGCAAGTTAGAAAGTGCTAATGGAAAAGCAAAGACATATTTCTTGGGTAATTGGAGACTTACCCACTGAAGGTAGAGAGCAAATCAACTTGAGCTGCTTGTTCATTGTAACATTCTTTCCAAAGCTTTGGGTAGGTTTCAGCTTGAAAAGGTCAACCACAATATAGATAAGCTCCCTGCTTTTGTATTATTGCGAAAACACATACACATACACGCACAACTCTACTGCACTTTACAACTTGTGGCTGGGTTTATTTTTAGTTTTTTTCTACTTCTTCAGAGTTAAACCTCACAAGCAGATTACCTGCAGGGATAATTTTATATGTGGCAGCCAGACTTGTCCCAGAGTTCACAAGAGCTTCCTCTGTTGTGTTAGCTTCTGAACCATGGAAATACATTTCATGTCCATAGAACCCAGAGGGAACTTTGAGGTCTTATGGATTTGAAATGAAATGTGACTTTATGTGAAATAAGCATGGAAATGATACTGGATTACATACATATATATATGTAACGGTTGTTTGGAAATATAGTTTCCATGATAGAGAAGGAACTATCTCATTAAGCTAAAGACAGCTTTCTTCCCCCAACCCCTTCTCTAAAGTAATGATGTTATACCACACTTAGGGCCAAACAAGGTAAACAAACAAACAAAACTTGTTTTTGTTCTCAAAGGAAACAACTTCCTTAGACAAATACATTTTAAAAATCAGGTCCGTGTTGATTCAAAGATCTTAGGAAATTTGCTTTAGATTCTTAAGTCATCTAAGTTCTTAGCAGCCTCTAGCTCTGGATATGCCGACATGCTGAGGTAGAGGAAGCCAGCCTTGGCTGTGGAGATTGAGGCATGTTGGTTTGCTGGAGTCATCTCTGCTGAGAGGCCACTTCCATCCTCACCTGGTCTAATTCTAACTGGCTCATTTTCTGGAGAGAGAGGTGCTCGTATTGCCATGACCCACTAGGAGCTCAAGGTTGGAACTTAGGTGTGGAAGTAATGGTGGGCATCTTAAAGGGACAGAAGGACACTGCTCTGCCATCGAGTGTATGTTTGAGCCTACAATTCCAGAAAAGTGGGCATGTTTAATACAGAAATGCTCTTTGGGAAGAATTAGATTGTGTGTAGTTTCCCAAAGAGGTAGTCTGTGACCATCATTATTTTAGTCAGATTGTCCCAGATCTGGCCAGTGGAAGCCCCTTTAAGTTGGCTCCTGTGTCATTTTGACATGTCCTCATAATTCTTTGAGCATTTTTTATTTTCTGCCACAATAAGATGTTCTTGCTTCATCTTCTACTTTCCCTGCCCTAATCCTGAAATCAGCCATTTTTCTAGGAAGCCCTGATTCCTTTGAGTGTAGAAATCAAGATGCTCCCAAGCCCTCTCTGTGAATAAAGCAAGGAAATACACGTGTGTGTTCATAGTCAGACCTATAGCTTTATGTATCTTGAAAACCATGAGGTCACCCTGATAGCTCCAATTCCAGTGTAAACCACAGTGTTCACTCTAGTTTCCCCCTTGCTGTTTTTGTAACTCTCTTTTCTGACAGTGAGAAACCTGGCTCTTACTGTCCACATTATATTGGCTCTATTGCTCCTTCCTGTATATAACCAGTATGCTGATGCTTCTCGCCTGCCATCTCACAAGGTCATTTTTCTTGCTCGGGCTTCAATCCTGCTGGTCTCCTGCCTTCTCACTTGGATCCTGAACTCCACTAGGCTGTACCACATTTATTTTTGAGTGTGGGTCCTTTGAAGGTTGGGAGATTTAGCTGTTCTACATGGAATCCTAGAGCCAGTTCATCAGGACCTCTTAGTACACAGAACCTCAGCTCTACTTGTGTTGACAGTGGTTAGTTATGACATTTCTATCTTGATTTCTATCTCGCTGGTGTGCGCTCTCTTAATCATCAAATTGAGAAAAAAGAAAAGAAACAAGCTGTGTGTGCAAGCAATCTTTTGAAGATAAATATGGATGTTATTCTGGGCTCTTCTTGGCAAGGAGGGTCTCAGCCTTCCTTTGTGGGTTTTATTTTTTGGCTCTTCAGAAGCTTTCTTCACTAACCATACCTGTCTACTAGCTGCTCTCCAAATACGCCTAATTCCTGGACTTTTTCCATGTTATCTTTTTTCATCAATATCTATCCTCTTGGCCCATGCTGTGTTCTACCATCTTTCCCAAGCCCTTCTGTGGTCATTTCAGCAGGACGCAATCATTCCTTTCATTGCTTAGTGCTCCTGCCATTTGAATGGTGTTTACTTTTGCCTTAAAGGTATTTGGGGATGTGCTTTGTGTGTCCTACTACTTTCCAAGTATCAGTAGGCCAATACCAGTGATGATAATCTTGAAAGTGCTTTGTTAACTGTCTCTTCACTGTAAGGAGGAATTGTTTAATGCCTAATAGATGCCTTGCATGTTATAAGATTTTGATAAATGTTTGTTGGGTTTTAAATTTTGTGCAGGATGAAAAATAGTTGACATCTTCAGGTCACAATCTTGGTTCATACTTTGGATGTTTTTATTGCATTTTGCTTCCCTCTGCATATAGATACTGAATTGTTTGACTTATTTTCATTTATTTTGTTCCCATATGTGGCATTTTGGCATTGTTTATGAATTCCAAAAAAGGTATTGGATTGTTTGTAAAGTGGTCTGTTCCCCTAGGCATATTAGATTGTATTATATTCAGAGGTTTCACTTTTACTTGATTGAATTATGATTAAGGCTTTGATTCAGCCACATCAGAGAAAACAGTGTGGCAGAGGAGAGAGTTTGAGTTTTGATGCTGGAGCCCCAGGAAGTAAATACACAGAGAAGCAGATATGTGAGGAAAGAGAGCAGGGTCCATTAGACACGGTAGAAGCCTCAAGAAGAGACATGAGCCATTCACCTGACATTTACAGCTGGCCTTGTAGAGAGAGCAGAGCAGCTGAGCTTAGAAAGAAACGAGCTCTGGGGGTGGGGGGGGGGTGGAGACAAGTCTTATGCTATGCTGAGCTTGTATTGTTTTATCTGAATCATGTCTCTTATGCTATGCTGAGAAAGGAAGGAGCTGGGACCATGGAGCTTTAGGAGGAAGAGGAAGGCTGAACCCTTGCAGAGATTGGCAGCCATTTTGCTCCACTACGTGGCAATAGACTGGTGAGGGAAGTAACTTAGGCTTTATGGCTTTGTGACTGTAAGCTTCTATCCCAAATACATACCCTTTATAAATGCCAACAGATTCTGGTCCTTTGCATCAGCACCCCTTTGGCTGACTAATACACCGTATTCTTTTTCCTCGTATTTATTGAGGTATCATTTAAATACAGTAAAAGTCACCCTTTTCAGTGTCTAGTACTATGAATTTTAACGCATACATAGATTTGTGCAACCACTACCACAATCACTATAGATAATAGTTCCATTACTCCCCCAAATTCCCTCATACTCCTTTTTTAGTCAACCCTTCTCCCTACCCTACAGCCCCTGCTAATCACTTCTCTGTTTTATGTCTCCATAAATATTCCTTTTCCAGAATGTCACATAAATGGGATCATTTTGATAATGCTTATGAGATTCATCCACAGTTTTCATTGTTGCTGCATAATATTACATTGTCTGATTGCCTCAGGGTTTATTTAACCTTTTACCAGTTGAAGGACATTTGGGTTGTTTCTGTTTTTGAAAAATTAAGAATAAAGGGGGGCAAATGTGGCTCAAATGGCTGGGCGTCTGTCTCCCATATGGAGGGACATGGGTTCGATCCCCGGCACCTCCCCGTAAAATAATAAATAAAAATAAAGAAGGTGCCTGGGCATCCAGGCCCCACAAGCGGGTGAGCCCCCAGACCCCATGCGTGGGTGTGCCGTCAGGCCCCGTGAAAGGGGATGCATGGGTGTGCGTCAGGCCCCATGCGTGGGTGTGCCGCACACAGCAAGATGATGACGTAGCAGGAGAGTGCCATAGCAGGAGAGTGACGCAGGGGAGAACCAAGACAAGATGGGCTGAAAATCCAGGAACTGAGGTGGTGCAGGTGGCAGAACGCCTCTGTCCCACATCGGAAGTTCCCAGGATCAAATCTTCGTGAAGACAGGAGGAGAAGGATGAGAAGAGAGGGCAGGAAATGGACACAGAGACTTGCCCAGTGAATGAACACAGAAACAGCAGAAATGGGGTGGGGGGTGAGTGGGGGGGTTAAAAATGGTAAAAAGTAAATAAGTAAATCTAAAAAAAAAAAGAAAAAAAGAGAAAAATTATAAAGCTGCTGTGAATATTGCTGTACATGTCGTTGTATGGATATATGTTTCTATTTCTCTTGGTTAAATACCTAGGAATGAATTTCTGGTTCATATGGAAAGCATATATTTTTCTTTTAAGAAACCAAGAAACAGTTTTCAGAGTAGTTGTCCCATTTTTCATTCCCACTGATAATATCTGGGAGCTCCAGTTTCTTTACATCTTTTCTAGCATGTGGTATTATAATTTTAGCCATTCTTGTGTGTGTGTAGTAATATCTCTTTTTTTATTATTGTTTTTTAATCTTTGTTTATCTTTTTTTTGTACTTCCCTGATGGCAAAATCATGCAAAGCATCTTTTTTGTGCTTATTGGCCATTCATATATATTATTTTCTGAAGTGTCTGTGCAAATCTTTTACCCATTTTTAATAGGTTTGTTTGACTTTGAATTAATGGATTGTAAGTTGTTTTTATAATGTATCTATATAATATTTTAATATAAGTTTGCATATATAAAGTCCTTTGCCATATATCTCTTGCATGCGTGCCTGTGTGTACACACCCATAGCCATTCATGTGCAAATTTTTCTTAAGGGTTCTCTTTGAGGGCAGAAGTTTTAAATTTTGATGAAGTCCTTGTGTAATTTTGATGAAGTCCATACAGCGTCTCCTACCTGGCTGAGGATTGATCATGCCCCTGCCCTCCTCCCTGGATATCCCTTACCCTAAAAATACCAAGCTTTGGCTGCTGTAAGCTTGAGAGCAGTCAGCCCTGAGCATATCTTGTTTTGAGAAAAGAGCACAAACCCAGATGTTTTCCCAATACTTGCAAATAAGCCTCTGGCACATGGCCACCTTTGTTCCTCCACCATATATAATCTGTAGAGGGGTTGCTATAGGTGTGGACATACTTCAGTGAACCTCTTGCCATCTTGCTGTTTGTTGCGAGGTAGCTGCAGCCCTGTGTACGTAAAGTCCCCTAATAAATGCTTTTGGACTGATCACTCTGGTGTTTAGTGCCTCTTTCTTTGGAATCTCAACTGGCTCCATTATAGGGTAGTTTGAGGCAGTCCTGGCTGCGTCTTCCCCTATTTCTTCTTTTAAGTCCTGCTGCTCGATCAGTGGGGCACAAGAGTCCAATTTGTCAAATTTTTCTTTTATGGTTCATGCTTTGGGTTTCCCAATATATTTTTAATTTTCCCAAATTCACAAAAAATTTCTCCTTTTTTCTTATGGAAGTTTTTTATGTTTAGGTTTATGATCCATTTCTAATTAAATTTTATATATGATTTGAGATAAGGGCTGAATTAGACTTTTCCCATGTGTATATCTACTTGTTTGAACACATCTGTTGAAAGACTATTCTTTTCCCACTGAAAGGAATTCAGTTCAGAAACCAGTTGGCCATTTAAATGTGGCTCTGTTTCTAGACTCTGTTACTGTGGCAGTTTGATTGTTTATGATTTCCAAAAATAGATATTGGATTATGTTTGTAAAATGGTCTGTCCCTCCATGCATATTAGATTATATTGGATTCAGAGGTTTCACTTTTACTTGATTAAGTAAATAATGATTAATTAAGTCTTTGATTGGGCCACATCAGTAGGATGTTGTATCCCTGCCCCCTTGGTGGGTGGGGACTTAGAAGAAAACAACAAGGCACGGGAGTAAGTTGGAGTTTTGATGCTGGAGCCTGGGAAGTAAGTACATAGAGGAGTAGAAAGAAGGCTTGATTAGACACGGCAGAGGCCCTGGGAAGAGAGATGAGCCATTCACCTGATAGTCTACAGCTGGCCTTGCAGAGATAGCAGAGGAGCTGAGCCCAGAGAGAAGCAAGCCCCAGGAAGAGAGGAACCCGGGAAGCCTGAACCCTCGCAGACGTGGGCAGTATCTTGCTCCAACATGTGCCAATAGACTTTTGGTGAGGGAGGTAACTTGCACTTTATGGCCTGGTAACTGTTAAGCTTCTACCCCAAATAAATACCCTTTATAAAAACTGGTATTTTGCATCAGTACCCCTTTGGCTGACTGATACAGTTACATTGATCTGTATATCCTTACTTGCTTAATGAACTTTATAATAAGCCTTGATATTTGCTGGTTATTTTTCAAAATTATTTTGGTTATTCCAGGTCCCTTGCATATCCATAGAACTTTTGGAATTAGCTTGTCTATTGAAGAAAAAAAAAGTCTACTGGGATTTTTATTGGGGTTGCATTGAATCTGCACATCACTTTGGAACCCAGTTGACATCCAACAAAATGGATTTGTCCAATCTATAACCAAGTTTTTCTCTTCATTTTTTAGGTCTTCTTTAATTGCTCTTAACAGTTATTTGTAATTATAGTGAACAGGTTTTGGACATATTTTGTTAGATTTCTTCCTAAGTTTTTTATGTTTTTGATGCTATAATAAATGAGATTATTCCTTTAATTTTTTTCCAGTTGTTTATAGCTAGCTATAGAATTGGTTTTTGAATATTTACCTTGTGTCCTGTGACCTATTTATTAGTTTTAGTGGCTTATTTGAGGATTGTACCTGTATAACTATGTTGTCTGTGAGTAAAAGCTATTTTACTTCTATTCCAAACTATATTCTTCTTAGGTTTTTTTCTTGCCTTATTAGAACCTTCAGTGCAGTGTTGAATAAAAGTGGTGACAGTAGACATTCTCTTTTTTTTAAAAGCAGTTTTATTGAGATAAATTCATATATCATACAATCCATCCAAAGTATACATTCACTGGGTTTTGGTATAGTCACAGAGAGAGTAGACATTCTTGCCTTACTTCTGATCTTATGGGAAAAGGATTCAGTCTTTTGCCATTAAATATAATGCTAGCTATAGTTTTTTTTTTATAGATGCCCTTTATCAAATTGAGGAAGTTCCCATACTTTATAGTCTTAGTGAGAGTGTCATCATGAATGGAAGCTGAATTTTGTTAAATGCTGTTTTTGTGTCTATTTAGGTGATAATATGATTTTTTCTCTATTCTGTTAATATGTTGAATTAAATGGATTGCTTTTAACATGTTACATTAACCTTTCTTTCCTTGGTTTGATTAATTTATTTTGTTGAAAATTGTTGCATGTATGTTCATGAGTATATATTTTGTATTTTGCTAGTCTTGTAATGTCTTTGGTTTTGGTTATCAGGGTAATACTAATCTAATAAAATGATTTGAGAAATGTTTCCTCCTCCTCTATATTTTGAGACAGTTTGATAGGATTGGTATTATTTCTTTCTTAAGTGTATGATAAAATTCATTGTGAAGTCATCTGAACTTGAAATATTCTTTTCTGGAAGGTTTTAAAATTTCTTTATTGATAATAGGGTGTGGTGGTTTTAAAACATGACCCTAAATTTTGATAAATATTGATATCTGTTACTGAAGGCTGCTCAAGTTTTCTATTTTTACCTTGTGTCCATTTTGGTAATTTGTCTCATTCAGAAAATTTGTTCATTTTATTTAATTTGTAGACTCTCTTGGCATAAAGTTGCTTAAAATATTCCTTTATTATCCTTTTAAAACCTGTAGGATTTCTAATATAAATTTCTGATAGTGATCTGTATTATCTTTTTCTTTTTTCTTTATTGGTCTAGCTGGTTTATCAGGTTTATCAGTCTTTTAAAATAACTTTTGGTTGTACTAATTTTCTCTATTTTTGACTGATTTTCTATTTCATTGATTTCCTCTCATTATCTTTCGTTTTGCTCATTTTGAATTTACTTAGCTTCTCCCTCCACCCATCTTCTAAAGATGGAAGCTTAGCCAGTTGATTTTAGGCCTTTCTTCTTTTCATTTTAAGCACTTAAAGCTGTACATTTTCCTCTAGACAATACTTTAGATGCAACTCACAAGTTTTGATATGTTGTATTTTCATTATTCAGTTTAATATATTTTTAAACTTTCTTTGCGATTTCATTTTTGACTTATATATAATTTTCAAATGTATAATTGAATTTCCAGATATTAAGGAGCTTTTCTAGATATCTTTCTGTTACTCTAATTTCATTGTATTATAGTCAGAGGGCATACTCTGTAAGATACCAACATTTCACAATGTATTGACTTATTTGGCTCAGCATATGGGCTGTCTTGGTAAATGTTCTTTGAACACTTGAAAAAAAAGGTTTATTCTGCAGTTGTCCAGTATCATGTTCTACAAATGCCACTTAGATTATGGGAGCTGCATGTGTTGTTCAGGTCTAGTTCCTTACTGTTCAGTTGTTTCATTCCTTATTTGTTAAAATGTCTACAATTGGGGATTTGTTTATTTCTCCCTTTACTTTTGTCCTATTTTGCTTTGTATAACTTGTAGCTTTGTTATTAGGTAAATATACATTTATAATTATTATACCTTACTAATAAATTGACCCCTTTATCAACATAAAATGTTCTTCTTTGTGCTTGGTTGTATTAGTCAGGGTTCTCTAGGGAAACAGAACTGACAGGAGATATATATAAATAGTATGAAATTTTATAAAATTGTCTCATGCAACCATCGGGATACATGTGTCTAAATTCCACAGGGCAGGCTGTAAGCTAGGAACTCAGATGAAGGTCCTTGATGAGTTTTCCAGAAGACTCTGGCTGCCTAAAGTGGCGATAGGAGTTCTCTCTCTGAATGCTGACATCATTTCTTCTTTTAAGGCCTTCAACTGATTGGATGAGACATCAATCATTGCTGAAGCAAATCTACTCAGCTGATTGTAGATGTAATCAGTTGTAGATACAATCAACTCACTGATGATTAAAGTCCAGGAAATGTCCTTGCATTACAGTTAGCCCAGTGCTTGCTTGACCAAACAATTGGGCACCGTTACCTGGCCAAGTTGACACACTAGCCTAACTATCACACTGCTAATATCTTTTTCCCTATAATAATTAATATAGCTACATCTTGAATGTTTTCAAAGATGGGAAATGATGGAAAATACTTGCATGCTGCTATGAGAAGGGTTGAACATGGAGCAGGAGGAAGCAGTAAAGTAGAGGGGAGGAGGTATTATACGTGGAGCAAAACCCTCAAGGCAAGAAGTGGTGTCTAGAGCACGTGTGTCAGGATTGGTCTTTTGTGAAGGAGGTGGATCAATTCATCTGTGGTTTCAGGAGGGTATAAGGAAAGGATGGCTGCAGATTTTTAGAACTGGGCATACCTTAATTCTGTTTTTAAAAAGTCTATCAATTAGGTGCAGATTTTACAATGTGCAAGAAACCACTGATCAAAGAAATGTTTCAGTTTTTACTATCAGTTAATGAGGGTTGGAGTTCAAGTGTTGGCTGATTTTTAAAAAAATAATTTTATTATTTTTGAATTTTGAAACAAGGATTGCTTGTCCGTGTCCCCCCCCCCCCCCCGCCCCCAAGGTCTCTAAGAGGATGGGATTTAATTTTTGAGATATTGGCAACCTTCTTGCCACCACAAGGAAAGAAACTTCCCTGGGAATGGACCTAATATTGAGGAGAGCTGAGCTGAGACACACAAACATGCA
>PVKH010036663.1:0-11557 GCA_004027955.1 Chaetophractus vellerosus | reverse complement strand
AAAAAAATATATTTGCAGTTCTTAAGCCTGCACTGTAGATATGTGATGTGACCACTGTTTGTGTTTACAGTATTGCTTTATACAGCTCTTGTCTTTGAAAGGAAGCTGATCCTTTCAAATAAACATGGTGTATATTGTTCTTACGGGACTATTTCAGTGGTGTAAATAATAAATACCTTTTCTTAAAACATTGGTTATCTGCTCTATATCATCTTATATATTTGCCTCTTCGTTGAATCACAAAACAAACATGATGTTTAGTCAAGGACCTCTTGGAAAAAATTAAATTTGTGTGGTTTTAAAAGTGTGTATGTCACTATTTATGTATTCAGAATTGATGTTAGGTTTGTTAAATTACTCAGTTCTAATAAGCACCATGTTTACAGAAAGAGATACCGTTTTCTTTGGGAGAAGTTATTACAAGGACATACAGTGCAGAAGAATTTGAGAACCTTTTAAGTAATTAAGATGATTTGATTAAAATGTGTTTTTTAATTATGAGGCTAAATTTAAGTAAGGATAGAATAGATTTTTTTAGAGAATTCATTTCATTGGTACATTTTCCCATTGTAAAAGACATATTATTCCAAAGTGCACATGGAAAAGACTTAATCTTTTAAAGGAAGCTGAACACTTAAAAAATAAACTATTAAAATAGACCAAGAAAGAGCAGACATTTTCCAAATCAGTATAAACTAATAAACAGAAATTAGCAAGCACCAAGAAGGAAAGTAGGATTAAAAAAAAAAAACAAAAAACACATTTTCTGCCATTAGGTGGTGCCCAATCCAAAGTTGATTAGCTGGTATGCTTATAATTAAATAAATAATTCTGGGAGAATATAGTCATTGTCAGCTTATTGAGATCACATGTGCTGTGGTTAATGCTTGCCCCGAGTATGGGTGTTTTGTCTTCTGCATCTCATGGTTTATTGAACAGATATATCTATCTCTATATATGGCACACACAACATAGCCAGGAGATGACTAAATTTAGGTATATATTCCAATGAACTAGCACATGATTTTCGTGACATATCATGTTCCAAACTTTCAAACAGTTAGAGCCTAATAAAGTATATTTAACCTAAAAACTTCACAGAACATGCATTAACTCTTTGATTCAGAGGGCAGTTTGAGATCTTGTACCCTCTTGGATTCTTGGTAGGAAAATCAGATACTGGGGTAATGATACCTATAGCAGCTATCCAGTTTAAAGATAGATAAAACTGGTCATTACAATAAACAACCAAGAAATATGGAAGATAAAATAGCTGGGTTTTTTTTTGGGGGGGGGAGGGGAGGCATGGAACTGCTAGGAAAGAAGGATTTATGTAGAGTGGGAAAATGCAGATTACTTAGGTTTTTGCTTAGCTCCTAAACAACATTTACCAAGAAGAGGAATAAACATGTGAATAACCACTTGGGAGTTTTTCTCATCCCAAATATTCAACAGAACTCTCAAGGGATAAATTGTTACAGTTTCTACTGAAGTATTTATATACAAAACCCATTAATATTATTATTAGCTGCAATAGCAGCCCAAAAGGTGTGTCTAATGATTAATTTATGTAGGGATATACAGTTTTTGGAATTGCTTTGGGGAGTTATGTGGATCATGGATGTGGAAGTGCTGAGTATTTAATGGTATAAGAAAAATCCGTGGAGATTATTTTCATAGATTTATCAAAGACTTCTGATAAATGAGTATGTATTATAAGGACTAGAACAGAAATCACTTCAACTCTGAACTTCTACTTTCTTCTCCCTAAAATAGTACTGATAATAATATCTGCTCTGCCTTTCCCATACTGTTGTGCAGGTCAAATGAGACAGTTCTTGTGGAAGTACTTTGAAGCAGCAAAGGCCTGCATGAAAGTTAGATGTTAATGAAAAATCGTTCAGAGCAGGTTGCTACAATTGACCTATATCATTCTTGAAATTATGATTACCTAGAGTGTGGCATGCAAAGGAATACTTTTCTTGATTAAGTAATTATTTTAGAATTGTTAGTTTGATTTTTTAAGAGTTCTGAGCAACCAAGGAAAGTGGAATGAGGACACATCTCTTCTGGCTCAGATGCTTTTGTAACTATTTAAATGTTTTTAAGTCTGCAATTGCTATTTTGAAATGGTCTGAACTAGAAGACCAGTCCCCAAGCCTCCGCACCAAAGTTGGAGATGATTGAAACTTTAGCAGCTTTACAGTATAGTACAGTAGAGTATTAACATTATTTTAATCTCCCAACTGTGAAAATGGATGTGGCTCAAGCAGTTGGGCACCCGCCTACCACATGGGAGGTCCCGGTTCAGTTCCCAGTGCCTCCTAAAAGAAGATGAGCAAGACAATGAGATGACACAATGAAGAGACACAATGAGAGAGACAACACGTGGGAACGGAGTTGGCTCAAGCCATTGGGCACCTCCCTCCCTCACGGAAGTTCCCGGGTTCAGTTTCCGGTGCCTCCTAAAAAGAAGACGAGCACACAATGAACAGACACAGCAGACAGCGAGCGCAAACAAGGGGAGGAGGGAATAAATAAATCTTTAAAATAAATAACTAAAAGCAATGAGAGGTTTTTTCAGACTTTTTCGGGTGTAAAGGTTTGCTAAGGTAAATATTAATTTTTTCCTGACAAGCTTGGCAGAATAAAATATGCAGGAACCAGGCAGCCAACATTTAACATATTAGTACCTGCCATGTGTCAGGTAGTGCTCCATGTATAAGGATTCAGAGATAAACAGCAAGATTCTCTGTCCTCACAGAGCTTATATTTGAGTGAAGGAGACAAAGAAAAACCAATAAGAAAATTTTGAATAATGAGGACTGCTATAAAATTATAATACAGTGGTGATTCATGATAACAGGAGCTAAAGTGAAAAGGTGACATCTGAACTGAAACCTGAATGGAATATGTGGGATTTTGCAGGTCACAATAAGTCTGGTGAGTTCCAAGTGAAGATTCTAAGTGAAATGGGGGTGGCCAGTGGACAGGGGAGTGACAATCTCTTTTTTTTTTTAACAGCTTTATTGAGATATACTTTTGCATACCATAAAATTCATCCATTTGAAGTGTGCAACTGAATGTTTTTTAGTGCTATTTTGGAGTTATGCAACTGTCACCATGATCTAGAACTTGATTTGCTTTTGGAAGGATCTATCTGACTTGTGTAGAGTCTGGATTGTAGAGGACCAAAAGTAGGAAGGGCAAGATGAATTAGGAGACTATTGATTTTATCCAGGTGAGAAGTTTTCAAGGTAATGAAAGTTTGCATTCCTTCCCTCTTGCATCATTTCCCAACTCCTTTTGAGCCCCTGTGATATGCCAGGCACAGCATGAGGTGCTGAAAGTCTCCAGTCAAATAAGACGGACAAGATCCCGGCTCTGTGGAGCATGCAAGTTTTGTGACTGCACGACAAACAGCCCTCCTGGCTTTACCACTTGGTAAATTTGGAGAATATCAAAGTCAAGATATAAGTAGCCTTTCTTGCCCAATTAAGCCCACAATGAAAAACGTATAGATGAGGTAATTCCAGTCAACCCTCCTGGCCAAAGGCTGGATCAAGGCTGAAGCGTCCAGACTCAGTGCACATGGTCTGTAACAGTGTGGAGGAGAACTAGACATCTTCACACTCAAGAAGAAAGGTCAAAGTCTCCTTCCATTTCTCCTCTGGAGACTGTTGCAGTGAGAACATCCCCTTCTAGCTATTTTATCCACTGACAGCTGAGAAACAGTCATTTACAGAATATTTTGTATTCATATGCTCTTACTTGTAACACTGCCACTTCCAACAGTATCTAATGGGGCTACAATGTGAACCCTAAGTCTGTGGCTGAATTCTTTAGCCTGATGTCTTCTTAGTTCCCAATCTCCTGAACCCCTTCCTCCAGCATTCCTGGGGCTCGTTCCATGTAAACTGATTCAAAGGTGCTGCCTTACAATCATCTTTCAGAACATATGCTGCTATAAAGTTATGAAATTGTGCTCAAAGCAAAAACAAAAACAGAAACCAAACTGAAACTTCCACTGAGAGGAAAATAAAGAATACTTAAGCGCAATTGTAGATAGTGCTCAATTTTAAGAAGACAATTCCTTTGAAAGAAGGTGGACTGGTAAATATTCTTTGTTTTCCCTTAATTGGTTCTTTGCTCAAAGAAGAAGGTGCATCATTGTTTTAATGGCTTCATTGTTCCCTTGGTTTGCTTAGTTAACATTAGACACATTGGCTTTAAAGATCTCTAATTGCTATACGTTATTGTATTCGTTGTTAAGGGCTATTCCTATTTTAAATCCAAATACTTTTTAAAAAATGACATATAATCATACCACCCAGAGGCAACCACAGTTAACATTGTGATGTACATCCTTCCAGGATTTTTCTATGCCTATGTGTATTGGTGAAATGTATATACAAGAATACATGGAAACATCTCAGTAGCTCTTTGTACTTCAGCCCACATGGTTATTGTTAAATCCATATTGTTGAAAGCCTGTGGAAACAAAAACCATTTCTTTTTCTGTTTCTTTTGTATTCCAGGTACCTAGTAAACTTCTGGACTTGGTAGATATATGACAAATGTGGGTTGAATTAATACATGAAAATATTTACAAATAAGCCATAAAGTAGGTGCTTATTTGTTATTTTTTTTAACATTTGTTCCTTTAAATACTCCCAATGTGTTGAGATCAATGACAGAATTTAACACGTTTATTACTTCCTATTTCTTTTTGTATCACTGCTAATTGAATTTTCAATTCTTGTTTACATGATGACAAAATGAAGTAAGGAAAATATTTTCATGAATACTTATTGTAAAAGAAGACATTTGTAAATCCTGGTTACTGATGTAATGTTGGATAGTGAACTACTATAGTGTTATGCCTCCATGATGTAGGAGAGCTATTCATCTGTCTCCTAAATACATTCTGCCCTCAGTGTAAGAGTAAATTGATTCATGTAGTTTATAAATGCTTTTACAAGAGAGTAATAGAAGTGCACAGCACCATATCTAAATGCCATAATTATTTCTCATTTATTGATATTCTCAGGGAGTTCTGGGAGCCCAGGACTGTGATTTCCTATCCTGAGTCACAGGATACCAGTAGGTGTTATACTGACGCCACCAAGCTGCAAATCATCTAAAGCATAGTGCTGCAATTTGCCTGTTGCCATCCAGTTCACTGAGAAACTAAGCATTTACACATCAAAGCCACTAAGGGGCACCATGAATATGCGTGGGAGCCATACATCTATTTAAACAGGTCCTTCCAGGGCCACTGGTGATCGAAATTTCTTAAGGAGGGCCCAAGATGGACCCTTACTATAGTTGCTTTATCAGACAGCTTCACATGGAAAGATAGTGAGATTTTCGTTGGTGACCCAGATCAGGGAAGAACCTTTGGTTTGAGCAATTGGAGGAACTCAGCTGAGTCATGTTTTGGAATGCAGGCTTGGACCTAAAACAATCTTTCAAGTACTATTAGGGAACAGCAAGGCAGGGCATGGCCCTAATGAACATGGATTTTGGAGTCAACATACCTGGGTTGGAAACCCAGTGCCATAACTTCTGTGGGATCTAGGATTAGAAACTTAACTTCCCTCTATTCGTTTCTATTGCTGCATAACAAATTACTATAAATTTAGCAGCTTAAAACAACATGTTGAGTAACTCACAGTTTCTGCGGGTCAGGTGACCGGGCACTGCTTAGCTGGGTCTCAAGGCTGTGATCTAGGCATCAGCTAGGCTGTTTTTCATCTGGAATATTGACTGGGAAGATCTGCTTCCAAGCTCATTTAAGTTGGCAGAATTCACTTCCTTGTGGTTGCATGACAGAAATGCCTTGCTTTTTGTTGCCTGTTGGCTGCCCTCAGTTAGAGGGTTCCTGCAATTCCATGAGCTTCTCCAACATAGCTGCTGACTTCATCAAACTCTCATGGAGAGTGTCTAGCACCAGTCTGCTAAAATGAAATTATATAGTATAACCATGGGAGTGACATCTTATCAGCTTTACCATAATCTATCCCTTCGAAGTAAGTCACAAGTCCCACCCATTCAGGGAAAGGGCTTATACAAAGGTGAACACTAAGGACTAGGAATCTTTGAGGGTTACCTTAGGGTCTGTCTGTCACACTCCCTAAACCCAATCTGTAAAATTGGCATAAAGTACCTGCCTCACAGGGTGGTTGTGTGGATTCAAAGTGAAATAACATATGCCATGGGTTTGCATGGTGAGTAATACATAGTAACCATTCAATAAATATCAGTAATGATGATGATGGCCATTAGTGATGATGGCCAATGGATATGCAGGTAAATTCCTACTATCATCTTAAGTCGTGTGTCCTGTTGTAGTTTCCTAGCTGCTAAAACAAATACCATGAAGTGGGTTGGCAGGAATTTATTGGCTCACGGCTTCAGAGGCTAAAAGGCTTCCTTTGTCCTGGGGTCAGTATCTTCTAGCTAGCCGGCAATCTTTGGAGTTCCTTGGCTCTTCCATCACATGACAATGCACGTGGCAACATCTTTCTCTTTCAGGTTCCATTGACTTCCAGCTTCTCGCTACTTCCCATGACTTCTCTCTCCATCTGGCTTTCACTCTGCTTATAAAGAACTCCAGTAATCCAGATGAAAGCCCAACCTGATTCAATTGGGCTGCACCTTAACTGAAGTAACTTATTGTAGGTATCTTATTTACAATGGGTCCATACCCACCAGAATGAGGACCAAGACCAAGGTCATGTCCAAATTCAGTCCACATCAGGCCCCTTGAAAGAACTCATTAGAGTATGATGAACTTCACGTTTTGAACTTGAGCCTCTCTAAGAATAGCTGTCAACTCAGTTATGTATGTGACATGGAGAGAAGGACAATGGCATCGATTATACAAGGTAGGACATGATCCAGTATCTAATTTGATTTTGAAATAATTTTTAAAGTTTTCCCCCATCCGAATTGTTTTTCTTAGGCTTATTATTCCATATTACAGAGCTATTCTAATTTACTCAACTCTTTACCCATTGATGGACATTTAGTTTGAACCTAGTTTTTACTATCAACAACAGTGCTGCAATTTTAAATCCTTCTACAAATATCTTGTGTATTTCTGTAAGCAAAAAGTTATTCAGCCATTTATTGGGGCCTGATTAAATATCATACATTGTGTTAAGTACTAGGTAAATAATACAGATATGTTCCCTTCCCTGATGGAGCTTTCAATCCATTAAAGCTTGTTGGCATTAAACAAATAGCTCCAAGTATGGGGTGTATGTTATGGGAGGACCTAACATAGTACGGCAGATGGGGAGGTGAGGTCAGACCCAAGGACAGGAAGGTAAGCAAAATTCTGGGATTCAAATGAGAATAATTAGGCCATCTCTAAAAATAATTACACTTAAGTTCACAAATGTTTATAGTACATTACTCATAATAGTCCCAAAGTGGGAACAACACTGTGCAGTAAAGTGTTAGCTCAACAGACCTGGGGTAATAAGCCAACACATTCTAAAGACTGGCCTGTCTATCGGATGACTGGCCTTCGACTGGCACCTGGGAGGTGACACCTGAGCCCTGGAATATCCTTTCTGATAAGAGTGTTTTTGTATGCCTGAGGCTTTGGATCACAATCCCTTTGACCAGATAGTTTATGCTAACAATGTGACTTACAGCAAATGCCTGTTTTTATATGTCTGAGGCCCTCTGCCATCCTCTGTGGGACAAGAGATTGAGTGGCAAAGATCAGTCACATGGCCACTGCATGCTTATGTGACTGACCTCCAATAAAACCTCTGGACATCAAGCCTCAGATGAGCTTCCTTGGTTGGCAATGGTTCATACATTTTGTCACACGTAGGTTCTGGAAGAATTAAGCATGGCCCTGTGCAACTTCACCGGGAGAAGTCACCTGGAAATTTATGCCTGGTTTCTCCTAGATTTTATCCTATGAGATTTTTTCCCTTTGCTGATTTTAACATGTATCCTTTCACTGTAATAAACCATAACCATCAGTGTAACAGCTTGTCTGAGTTCTGTGAGTCCTTCATGCCCATCAACCAATAAATTGAGAAATAAAATACAATGGAATATCCATCAATAAAAAGAAATGAAGTACTGATACATGGTAAAACATGAATGAATCTTGAACACATTATGCTAAGTGAAAGAAGCCAGTCATAAAGGACCACATATTTTATGATCCTCTTTATGTAAAACATCTAGAATAGGCAAATCTCTATATATAGAAAGTATATTAGTGGTCCCCAGGACTGGGGAGGAGGTGAAATGGGAGTGATGACTAAGGGGTGCAGGATTTCTTTTTTTGGAGTAATTAAAATGTTCTAAAATTGATTGTAGTAATTGATGCACAACTAAGTGTCATTCAACTGTACACTTTAAATGGGTGGATTGTATAATAGTAAAAGCTGTTTAAAATTACATTTAACTATTCAATTATTATTAGGTAGTGATGGCTTAATTGTGTATAGTTAGAAGAATGAAGTAAAAATTGAGGGTTTATTTGTATATTTTGAATAATATTTTCATTTTTTAAAATGAAACCCCTTTTTCTGACTCTAGAGTTGAAAGAAAATCACTAATTGCATATTTGTATATACTTGCTATTAGAAGGTCAGTAATTAAGCAGTGATGTTTCAAAATTTACAAAATTGAAATTTCTCCAATTTAATTTTTAATTTGTGTAAAGAAAAGATATATAGTAAAATCTTTTGAAACCGGTAGGTGAATTTTTCTGAGAAGTGGTGAGATCTTCACAGTTTTTATGTGATGATCCAGTTAAATCAATCTGATTCTTTTTCCCTTCTCCTCCCCCTCTTACTCCTCTCATCATCTTTGGTAGAAAAAGGTAGAAAGGCTGACTGCATAAGGGCAAGTGGCTGGGTTGTTTTCTGCTCATCAGAGTCGGTACTAATAGAACTTAGTTGCTGGATCAGCCAAGCATAGTCTGGATTCTGACCTCTTCAATAAAATAAAAATTTTGCATGATTAAGTCCGTACAATTTGTTCCAAAACATTATGCTGCAAAGCAGACTGATCAATGCCTGGATAGTCACTCTGAGCTTGCTCCACATGGTTTGTGAACAAGGATCTGGAATACTGAGGGCTCATATTTTCAGTAAACCATTTATTGCATCCAACACAAAGGGCCACCCCAGAGATTCACACAGGAGAGTGGAAGCCAACCATGCCTCTTGCCTTTAAGACAGCAATATATCAGTTCTAGCAGGTTCTAGATATATGGAGCCAGAACATGTGGACTAGGGCACATTCATGCACTCATAACCTCCAGAGTCTCCACCAGCAAGTCATTTCCTCCAAGTTTACAGAGGCTGCCTGTCCCTCACAGGGTATGTGTGGATATTGAGTATATATCAGTATTGGAGTTATGCTTGACTGGAAAGTGTTTTCACTTTCTTAACTTTTTGAGCAGGGAGATCTCTCCTCCTCCAAGTTCCCTACCTTCACCAATAACTCCTTGGTGGAGTGTCTTTTTATTTTTAAATATATGCTTGAATAATGCAGATAAGCCTAATGAAGGATATTAAAAAAAAAAAAAAACTAAGACAGGGCCATTGTTAATACCTTGGTAGGAGTGCCACAGATATGAGTCGCATGTATAATTTAAAATGTTCTAGTGGCCACATTAAAAGTGATCAAAAGAAACAATTGAGTTGGTCGCAGGAAAATGGCATCAGAATAGGCAGGCAGGGCTCAAACCCTCACAAAAACAATGGAGAAAGGGCCAAAAGCTATCTGAAAGACCTGCTTTGGGGGTCAGCAGACCAGGACAGTGCTGCACAACCCCCAGGAGGACAAGGGACAGAGAGACAAATGACCCAAAACAACAAATGTGAGTTACTAACCCCTCACAGTGGCCAGGAGGGGCACCCATCCCCCACCCTCAAGACATGCAGCCTGGATAAACTCCCTGACTAAATGTAGTTGACTGGGAGGGCAACAGATGTCTCCCTCCCTGGGAAGAGAGATTGTGCATCACAGGGCAGAGAGTGGTTTCTCTTCAGTGAATTCAGCCAGCAGAAATTTCAGGGGGTCCATGATAATAAGTTGAAAAAAATCAACTTATTATCTTTATTTTCTCTGACCTCTAACTGAAATCTAGCATTTCCTTCATATGAATGTATGTAATAAATTACAGTAGTATTCATTTCATATCACATTACAGTTGTTGCATATCTCGAAAAATCACTTACGCTCACCCATACTTTAAAATTAAGGTAGTTGTTAGACCTGATGCTAGTTGAGAGTCATAAAACTATCTGCTGCTACATTCTGAGAAGGAGTCTGTGGTTTTCACCTGCCTGGCAAAGGGGTCTGTGGAACAAGAAAGGTTAAGAACCCCTGTATTAGAGGCATATAACAGCAGACTTGAATTGCTTAAAAGCAGAATTAGTGATATTAAGGACAGAACATCTGACCTGGAAAAGACAGGAGAACAGAAAGAGAAAAGAATGGAAAAAATGGAACAAGGTCTCAGGGAATTGAATGACAGTGTGAAATGCACAAACATGGATTATTGGTGTCGCAGAAAGAGAAGAGAATGGAAAAGGGACAGAAAGAATAATTGAGTAAATAGTGACTGAAAAGTTCCCAAACTGTATGAAAGACTTAAATATCAATATCCAAGGACAATGCACCCCAAACAGAATAAATCCAAATAGACCTACTCTGAGAAATCTATTCAGAATGACAAATATCAGAGATAAAGAGAGGATTCTGAAAGCAAGGGAAAAGCAAAGCATCAAATACAAGGGTACCTCAATAAGATTAAATACTGACCTCTCACAGAAACCATGAGAAGAAAGTGATATGATGTATTTAAGGCACTGAAAGAGAAAAATTTCCAGCCAAGAATTCTGTATCCAGAAAAACTGTCCTTCAAAAATGAGGGTGAGTTTAAGGTCTTCATAGGCAAACAAAAACGGAGAGTATGTTACCAAAAGACCAGTATTACAAGAGATACTAAAAGGAGTGCTGCAGCCTGAAAGGAAAAAAGGGCAAGAGACTTGGAGAAGAGTGTAGAAATGAAGATTGTTAGGAAGGGAACATTAAAGAGTAAAAAGACAGACAATAGTAAAATATGACAAAGGAAAGCCAAAGGATAAAATGGATGAAGTAAATAATGCCTTTACAGTAAGTACATTGAATGTTAATGACTTGAACTCACCAATCAAAAGACATAGACTGAATGAATTTTTAAAAATATGAGCCATCTATATGCTGTCTACAAGAGACCTCAGATGTAAGGACATAACCAGGTTGAAAGCGAAAGTTTGGAAAAAGATATTCCACACAAACTGTAGCTAAAAAGGATCTGGAGTAGTATGATGGCTAGGCTAATGTGTCAACTCGGCCAGGTAATTGTGCCCAGCTGTTGGGTCCAGCAAGCCTGGGGCTAATTGCATCTGCATCAATCAGCAAGATTGGATGAAGAATGGATGACGCTGTTATCCATTCAGTTGGCTGCTTATAAAAGGGAACTGATTTCAACATTCAGAGAGAATTTCCCAGCTCGTCGTTTGAC
>PVKH010036662.1:0-11576 GCA_004027955.1 Chaetophractus vellerosus | reverse complement strand
GCAGTGAGCAGGGTGATAGGAAACTACCTGTATCATTTGGTGTAATCATTGAAGTGATTCCCTTTTTTCTTTTCCTCTTAGGCACAAAACAGATTTAAAGTTCCTTTGGGGACAAAATTTTACAGAGTGAAAGCTGTGTCATGGAATAAGAAAGTATAACTTATAGAAGATCATCCTGTGACCTTTTTCTGAATTGTACTACAGTGCTCATTTACCACTCCAAAAATAGGCCATTTTTTATATACAAAAGTCGATGTGACAATATACTTCATTGGTGTACAACATTTACTTTTTAACTGGCTACATTTTAGGAACAATAAATTCATCAAAACCCTTGGCTGAATTAAAATGGTTTTGTTTTTGTTTTTACCCAGATAACTCTAGAAATGCGGACCAAGCTAGTTCATTTTCTCAAAGGGCATACCCTGTGCATTGTGGCTTATGATTAGCCATATTAATTGCCTGTTAAATATACATTAGCTTGATTGTAGATGTTAAATGTTAGTTTATTACCAGCATTTGTCCTTTTGTGAAATCAATATCAGAATACTTGCACTCTTTAACACATTCTTTATAAAATGTGTAAATTCTACAAAACTATTTAAAGAGGAGTGTTATTGCATGCAGATAATCATAATTTTGAGTTTGCCTCTGTAGATTACTAAAGCAGATTGTTTGATTTATTTTTTAAATGCCCTTTGATGTTTCAAGGAAAAAAAGGAACTCTGTAATTAGATTGACTGATTTTAATATCAGCCATAAGTAATCAGCAATCTTCAAAAGCACTTTCAACATATTGCCATCTGGGTTCTAAATGGGGGGAGAGTCTGTTCCATTGACAGTTTCAAATGAAGCACTCAAACCTTCCCAACATCTTTATTACTCTGTTTAGAATAATCATTTTGATGAAATCGTAATTCATGGTTGAGTTTCAGAAAAAAAATATTCATTGTACATTAACCATATAGAGGTCATTTAAATAACAAAATATTGTATTGTAAAAGACATGTAGAATTTTAGAACAATAAAGATTTGAACCTGTAAATGTGTGTGCCTTTTAAAGAAGGATACATTTTTAATAAATTTGAGTGACTGCTGGGAAGTGTGAAAAAATTGTTCTGTATCATATCAAAGAGAAACTTGTTTGTTACAAAAATGTTCTTTAACTTTTAACTATATGCTATGTAACAGGGTAAAGCAGTGTTAAATAGAATAGAATTGTGTAAACTAGATCTTTAGAAAAGTTGCCATTGAACAAAAGGCATTTAAATGAGTTAGTTGAGTTGGATAAGAATTATTTTAGGTTTGTTGCTAGAGAACAATAATAAAATGATTCTTTTTCAGAAAATATTTAATTTCTTCATAAAAATAAGTTAAATATTTTTTTAAATATGTATATCTAATAGTACAGAAAATGGAATAGTGTATAGAAAACTGAATTTGACAACATTAATAAATGAACAAATGATTTCACATGTTTCTATTCAGTCCTTCTATAACATCTTTACACACAAAGGATACAAAAGCATTATAAATTCCCTTATAGGTGAAGTGGTTTGTTAGGCAGATTTGGTTGGATCTAAATGAGTCTGCCAGATAGGTCATTCTGACTTCATTTGGTACACTTAAAATTTCCTATGTGGTTCTTGTGCTGTGGAGTTGTAATGTGCTGATCCAAGATCCCAAGTCCATCCTCTTATTACTATGGCTCATAAATGATGGGTTTTGTTGCCTATTTTATAACCATCCTGTCAGTTTTCATGCGTGCCTTTACAAAATAACAGTAACATAATATTCTTAGGTAAAAAGAAAAATGAAGCTTGTGAATCTAAATTCATCAACCTTTCAGTTAAAAGCTGTACTTTGGATCAGAATGCTTCAGTTCCAGCTCCAGATCTAAATTTAACTTTGGGCAAATTTTCTCGTGTTACCCAAACGAATAATAATAGCATCTACCTTATAGAGTTATTTTGAAACTTAGAATTATAAATGTAAAGTGCTTTGAGCAATGTCAGGTATATACTAAGCACTCAAAAAGAAGTTAGTGATTATAAAGGTATCCCTGAACAATATAATCAAAACCTTTTAAGTCACATTTTACCCTAAAGAAGCTTTAAACAACTTGAATTACATGGATAGTTTTATTTTGGTAGAGTTACCTGGATATATACTAAGAACAGAATGTACAAAACATAAAAACTTTGATTTTTATTTAACAAAATTGAGATGTAAAACAGACACCTTTTTTGTTTTTTTGTTTTAAAAAAGATCAATACTGTATTCCCCTTGCCTTGTTACCCATTTAGCTCCCTGGAGGCAATTGTGTTTGCCTTTTTAGCCATTTTTATCTGGAGTACTAGATTATATGTGCTATTTCTTGATAAATCAATTTGACATCCTTAATTTACTTTCTCATAATATGAAGATTTAGCTGTTTCCTAACGCTACTGTTTTTATCTTGCTTATATAGCATATTACTTTCTCCGTTTGTTCATTAGGATTCACATTATCATGACTCGTCCTACACTATGATTATATTTCCTTTCTTAGAAGCCCATATTTTTCTTTGAAGGGTTTATGCTATTATCTCATAATTTTCATAGCCTTAATCTTTTTAAATGTTTCTTCAAATATATCAGGTCTCGTTTCCCAGAGGCCTCCGTTTTGGAATCATTAGCTCTCCTGCTTCAAATTAATCTGGCTGCTTTTTAATCCTACTACTTCATAGCTATCATCCCAAGACTGCCCTTCCCTTGATATTTTTGCTTGAAAGCCACTGCTTCTTGGGTCTCACTCTTCTTTTTAACTGATGTTATGATCAAGTATCTTCCAAGGAAAGAATCAATGGGAAATAAACTTTCTGAAACTCTCCAAAAGCAGTAGGAACACAGATGAATTTAGGCTTTTGCAGACATTGTTTCATTGTCTTCTGTTATTCAGTGTTACTGTTGAGAAATCTGATGCCATTCCATTTTGTGTTCTTTTATAGATTATTTATGCACCATAGAAAATTTTAGGAGCTTCCTTTTAGTCTGGTATTATAAAATGGCATGACAATATGACTTGCAGTTTCCCACCCCAACCTCTATTCTCTAGGCAGCAGTGACTGAAACCTTTCAACCTAGAGGTGCATGTACATTTCTTCTGTCTTTTCTCTCAAGCTTTTATGAATGTTAAACCCTTTAGATCTCCATTCCCCTTGTTTTTCTCCCCAATTTTCTATCTGGCATTTTAGTCTTTTGTGGGAGTTTACGCAGTGTTTCCTTTTAACCATTTCATGGAGTTCTTATGTTGGCAATTACAGTTTTAATTTTCAAGAGTGCCAATTACCTTTTCATGACTCCTTTGGATGTATTGTCATTTCAGCTCTCTTTGAAGACACACATTACTTTCATAAAGTTGTATTTCCCTATGGTCTCCATGGCCTACCACTCTCATTAATTAATTTTGGGTTTATTTCATGTTGGAAGCACTCCCCAAATGTCTGGTAATACTTCTTATACCCTCAGATTCAAGAGCAGGGAATTGAAAGGCTGATTGTGAATCCTGTTTTTAACCCCTCCCCCACCATATATCCAGAAAGTGGAGACAACTTAATTCTATAATGGTAATTTTAAACTGTTGAGATCTTTGAAATCACCTGGCCACATAAGTGACCCAACCAATATCTCAGAATTAAGAGGTAAACTGGGAGTTGAGCATAGTGGTCTTCCAGTTAGGGGGAAATCTGTATATGGCTTGCTTAATTTGGCTAGAATAGTTTATGTGAATGTAATTTATTCCATGGGTCTAAGAAAAAAGAATGAAAGATATGCATTTGCTGACAGTTAATCCTCCAACATTTGTCTTGAGTGTTTGATGTGGACTCGTGCAATGGGTTGGTTATATCCTGTTTCCTTATTGTTGAAAGTTAGTGGGCCGGTGGCTGTACATTTTAGTTCAGCATAGTACAATTTCCTTAAAAACTGTGTGGCTTTTCTATACATTTGATTATTGTTCACGATATGCTTTTTAAAAGCTACATCTGTAATTCAGACAGACGTCTCTCCAGAGTGCTAGAGTGCTATAGGAAAACACCTTAAGATTCTTAGGAGCTGATTCTTCTAGCTAAGAGAGTGTGCTAGGCACTGACTCAAATCTTTCTCAATCATAACAAAGGGCATCATTGATTTGATGATGACTCTGAACTGTTTCTTGAGAATCTTCAGCTTACTGGAGAGGCTGGACACCAACCAGCAGTTTCTGGGTCTTCTTTCTGCTAAATTCTGCTTGTGAAATAAGCAGTTTCTTCTCTAGTTCATCTCTCTTCTCATGCCTCATTATACACAGATAAAATGAGTCGATTGATTCTTTGAACATTACCTGCAAACCTTAGCCGCATTCCTTAGTTCTTTAGTTTTGCCAATTACTTTTGCTACTGTGAGTCATCTTTCCAGCTTCCAATAGAAATTTCTTTTTTTCCAACCTGTGATGACAGTTTATCATTCTTCCAACCTTGGCCATCAGCCTCCTAACCATCTTTCTAACTGTGATCAGGCAGGGCCACATGTTCTAGGTTTTTGTTGTGACAGCATCCTACTCTTGGTACCAATTTCTCTGTGCTATGCTGCTGTATAATTGATCATACCAAAAGTTAGTGGCTTAAAACAGCAGCCATTTATTCAGAGCTCATGGCTGCCATTCTCTTTCAACTTGACAGGGTCCTATTGGTCCAGAATGCCCTCATGCACATGTCTCAGTGATGTTAAGGCTGCTGTCTGGGATGCCTTGGCTCTTTAGCCTCTATCCAGAGAACCTGGGTTTCTTACACAGTGGCAGTAGCATTCCAAAGAGAACAGCAGAAGCTAGAGGCTTGGAAGCTATATAATGTCACTTCCACTGCATTCTGTGGTCACATTTAGTTCAGAGCCAAGCCTGGTTAAGAGGATGGAAGAAGCTACAAAGACACTAGTCTTTTGAAAGCCTCCACACTTCTTTCTAAAGATAGGCCTAAAACTATAATCCTGTAAAATTTAGATATAAATTAGCACATATCCTTGGAGGTTATAAAAAAATCATGTGACTTGATGCCAAAGTCACCAAACTGGGTAATGTTTACTTTAGAAATATAATTTTCATAAATTTTAACTATTTTACTTATACTTCCTAGTGACAATGGGTAAGCAGTTAAAATTGTTATTAATATCCCCTAATTGATGGCTTTTATGTTAGTCATACTCTTAGAATATAAACAGGCCATCCTTGCCCAGTTTTTAAAAATACTTTGTATAATTTATAATCTTTATGGGTAAGATGGAAATTCTTTCAAACAATTCTTAACATAGTGGTAATGAGACTGAACAGTCAACTGTAAGCTATTTCGTTTACATACTTCTTAGGTGTCTCAGACTTGGAGACCGTTTAGATTGAGCTCCACCTGTTTAGTTCATTCCCACCTTAATATAAATAAGGGTTAGAAGCAATATCAGTTCTAATGTTAGTAGAAACAAGGAACAAGCCTCAAATTGACAAAAAAAAAAAAAATAGATTTGTCTTTGATGTGCTCTTCTAACCAAAGCATTAATGGTATTGAAACGGTCCTCTTGAACCATTTTCACAGCTGGCACCCTGTACTTTCCCTACAGAACAGGCCCCCTAGAAGCAGTGATCCCTCCAACTGCAAGATTTATCCCTAAAGTTTAATATTGGCAATTTAAGAATTTCCAATATTTTCAGTGATTTACAATAGCCATTTTACCCATGTGTTGCAGAATTCTCTCCAGTTTTGTGAAACTTAATAGCAAAGATGCTTCTGAAATCAAGTTCCAAATTAATGTTGTAATACTCTTTTCATAGACAGATGTTGAAATAACGCCAATTAATTCCTCTAATAGTTAGTACTATTACTCAGTTACAAATGTCTCGTGTAACCTCTTTGGAATTCTGTTGAAAGCAAGCATCAGTGGGTGTCTCCTTAAACAGTCCAGGCTTCAAATATGAATTGTTTAGTTTCTTAAAGAATCAGTTCTTCAACTTAATCCATACAAAAGTGTAAAGTCTTATCACACAAGCATTCATCATGCCTGTGTTCTCTCAGCAATTTCAATCCTGATCACATATTACAAGCTTATCTCTACATCCAGCCTCTTTCAGAACTCTGACTTCTGAGGATGTCAGATAAACAAATAAATCACCATTAAAACAGGCTATACATTATCTAGTGGAAAGGAATACTGTCTCCGTCCTATTTTAGTGTCACCATAGACTTAATTAGATCACTTTTTAAAAGTAACACATTTTCATGAATATTCCTCAACATTAAAGAACACAAGGGATCATGAGTGATCTCTAAACTTTGACATTGGCTATTTTAAACTCTGGAAATCTTACCAGAGGGCTGTTCCTATTAACCAATTGATAAAAGCAATTGTGCATAATTTAAAGTATTTTGAAATGCCTTGCAACTAATAGTATCATTCTATTAAGTAACTAAGAGCATTTAAAAGTGTTACTCCACAGAATTCCCTCCTCACTAAGAACAACCTCCTCACTAATCCTGGTGCTCCTGCATGGGTTGGGATTACCAGTGATCACTTTGCAACTCTGGTACTTATTTCCTGAAGGCCCACCACAGCCAATGATGACTGAGCTATCATGTAGTCCTAAAACACTGGAGAGGCATTACTAACAGTAAATTTCGTTGTTAAATTACAAAATTTTAATTTCATTGAACAACTAACTGGCCATGTGTTTTTTATCAGTGGTCAAGGAGTAGTCTCAATTGAGATAGTTGAATCTCACACCATGACCTAAGCAATAATTCCTATTTCAGAATATCAGCAAGGGGGTAATAGCTTGTGAATATAACTGGAATGCCAAAAAGAAATGTCTCCACTTTGAGAACATGTATAACTTCTCTTGTTATTACTTGAAATGCCTGTCACTTTCATTTTACAAGTACAACAGTGCTTCTCTGCCCTCTAAATATCTTCAGTCCAACTGTCCTCCCCCCACCCCTACCAAAAAAATTGACAAGTGAGTAGTACTAAGTTCCCCCTGTTTTTTGTAAATATGCAGGCCATGTCACAAGGTGTAGTTCTGGTGTACACCAGAATCATACACTTTTGTGGGGTGCAATATAGTTGCCATGAGGAATATAATCTAACAAATTAGGTGACTTAGATGAAAAGAAGAAATTCTTAGAAAAACAACTACCAAAACTGACTGAAGTAGAAATAGACAATCTGAATAGGCCTATATAGCAAGTAAGAGATTGAATCGGTAATCAAAAAACCACTCACAAGATAAAAAAGAGAAAAAAACAAGACACTAAAGTCCTGACCCAGTAACTTAATCAGTGAATTCTACCAAACATTCAGAGAAGACTTAATACCAATTCTTCATAGACTATATTAAAAGAAGGAACAATTCCCAACTTATTTTATGAAGACAGTAATGTTTTTGTACACTAGTATTGAACAATCTGAGGAGGAAATCAGGGGGGAAAGTCCATTTTCAATAACAACAAAAAGACTCAAATACCTAGGAATTAACTTGACCAAAGAAGTACAGGACCTAATATGCAGAAAACTACAAAACAATGCTAAAGAGAAATTTAAAAAAATACCTAAACAAATGGAAAATCATTCCATGTTCATGGATTGGAAGAATAAATATCATGAAGATATTGATCTTACCCAAACTGATTTATAGATACAATGCAGTACCAATCAAAATTCCAACAGCCTATTTTACAGAATTAGAAAAGGCAATTATCAAATTCATTTGGAAGAGAAATGCACTCGAATAGCCAAAAGCATTCTTAAAAAGAAGAGCAATGTGGGAGGAATTTCCCTGCCTGTCTTTGAAACATATTACAAAGTTACAGTGGACAAAACTGCATGGTACTGGCATAAAGATAGACACATCAATCAGTGGAATGGAATTGAGAAATAAACACTCACCTATACAGCCAATTGGTTTTTGACAAACCTACCAAGTTAATGTTAATGGGACAAAACAATCTCTTCAACAAATAGTGCTGGGAGAACTGGATATCTATAACCAAATGAATGAAAGAGGACCCCTATCTCATTCCTGACAAACCTACCAAGTTAATGTTAATGGGACAAAACAATCTCTTCAACAAATAGTGCTGGGAGAACTGGATATCTATAACCAAATGAATGAAAGAGGACCCCTATCTCATTCCCTACACAAGAATCAACTCAAAATGGATCAAAGACCTAAATATAAAAGCCAGGACCACAAAACTACTAGAAGAAAATGTAAGGAAATGTCTTAAAGACTTTGTAGTAGGAGATGGTTTCTTGGACCTTATACCCAAAGCACACGCAACAAAAGAAAAAATAGATAAATGGGACCTCTTCAAAATTAAACACTTTCACTCCTCACAGGACCTTGTCAAAAGGGTGAAAAGGCAGCTGACTCAATCGGAGAAAATATTTGGAAATCACATGTCTGAGAATGTTTTAATATACAGGATATGTAAAAAGATGTTACAACTCAACAATAAAAAGACAAATGACCCAAATAAAAAATGGGGAAAAGACTTGAATAGACATTTGTCCAAAGAAGAAATATAAATGGCAAAAAAAAAAGCCACATGAATAAATGCTCAACATCACTACTATTAGGGAAATGCAAATCAAAACTACAATGAGATATGATTTCACACCTATCAGAATGGCCACAATTAAAAAGACAGACAACTACAAGTGTTGGAAAGGATTTGGAGAGATAGGAACACTTCTTCACCTTTGGTGGGAATGCAGAATGGTGCCGCCACTGTGGAGGACTGGCAGTTCCTAAAGAAGTTGAATATAGACTTGCTATGTGACCCTGCAATACCACTACTGGGTATATACCCAGAAGAACTGAGAGCAGTGACACAAACAGACGACTGCACACCAATATTCATAGCAACATTATTCACGATTGCCAAAAGTTGGAAACAACCCAGGTGTCCATCAACAGACGAATGGATAAACAAACTGTGGTCTATTCACACAATAGAATATTATGCAGCTATAAGAAGAAATGAAGTTGTAAAGCATAAGACAACATGGATGATCCTAGAGGACATTATGTTGAGCAAAGCAAGCCTGACACAAAAGGACAAATACTATATGATTACATTACTATGGACCAAATATATTGTGTAACATATTGTTTGATTTTTAAAAATGTAAATATATCCATACATTTAATTGAGAAATGTATGTTTTTATTCAACTGTATATACTTTTTATTTTTTAATTATTATTTATATTTTCATTTATTAAATGTACAAAATAAAGTAAAAAGAAAACTCTAATGACCATCCCAATGGATGTAGAAAAGACATTTGGCAAAATCCAGCACCCTCAAACACATAGGAAAAGTCCTACAAGTAGAATAGAAGGGAACTTCCTCAACCTGATAAAGGGCATCTACAAAATCCCACAGCTAACATCATACTTAATGGTGAAAGACTGGATACTTTCCTCCTAGGATCAGGAACAAGACAAGGATGTCTGCTCTTGCCACTTCTACTCAACATTGTACAGATGGTTCTAGCCAGGGTACTTAGGCAAGAAAAATATAAAAAGGCATTAGATTGGAAAGTAGGAAGTAAAAGTATCTGTTTTCACAGATGACATGATCTTGGTGTATAATCCACTTAAAAACTATTAGAAGATAGCAATTTACAAGATCAATATAAAAATCTAGGGAAGCAGATGTGGCTCAGGCAACTGAGCTCCTGTCTACCACAGGGGAGGTCCATGGTTCAGTTCCCAGTGCCTCCTAAAGAAGACAGTGAGCTGGCATGACGGGCAGGTGTGGCAAGCTGACACAACAAGCTGATGCAACAAGAGACACAAGAAGGAAAAACATAATGAGATACACAACAAAGCAAGGAACAGTGGTGGCTCAAGCGATTAGGTGCCTCCCTCCCACATCAGAGGTTTTGGGTTCAGCTCCTGGTGCTTCCTAAAGACACAGCACACAGCAAGTGCAAACCACGGGGGGGGTGGGGAGAAATAAATAAATAAAATAAACCTTTAAAAAAATCTATTACATTACCATACACTTGAACAATCTAAAAATGAAATTAAGAAAACAATTCCATTTACAACAGTACCAAAAAGCATATAATACTCAGGAATATTCCTAACCATAAAAAAAACCCATAATACTTGTACTCTGAAAACTACAAGGGAAGTATCATATGTAAATACTAATAAATGGATTATTTATGATTATTAGAAAGCAGATTTTCCAAAACTTGCCCAGTTGAGCTGGAAATGAGATCAAGGTTTAGTAATCAGCTGCAGTGGCCTAATGTGAGGATGTGCCTTCTTGGCAGGGCTGCATATTTCGTGATACATCCTTCCTCCCCAGCTCCTTTTCCTCACTTCCATCCTCTCACCCCTCTTTGGTTAATGCTGTCTTTTTCAAATTTTTAGGCTTGAGCATTTCAAAATTATAATTACATTGATGACTCCCTGAGACTATAACCAAATCTGTGTTGTCTTGGTGGGACCCACTGCTCAATATTTTAAAATCCCTTCCAAACATAGACTCTTGAGTTATTTCTTCAGATGATTAAATGAATTGATTCCTTTTAAGTTTCTAAATTTTACACAGGTTCTAGGGGTACCTAATTACCTAAATGTGTTCTCAATGATGTTTATTAGAATAAGGAAATCTGGAATTAGAAATAGCCCAAGTTAGTTACATATATCTTGAAAATTCTAACATTTGCCATACTGAAATTCCTTCTCAGTGCTTCACTATCATATTATTTCTAATTATTTTAATTAAGAAGCATGCCACTAAAGGTTTTTAGAATTAGAACGAAGTTCAGAAAGTCTCTATTAAATAGTGCCTGACATCAAAATGATTCCCATTTACTCATATAATAGTAAAATGCAAAAGTTTGGTTTTGATAAGGAAGGCCAAAGAAAAATACCTCCTAATGCATTTGCAATAATATTTTTAAAGCTGCATTTACAAAATGGATGTTCATTATAAATACAGGATATCAATTCATTAAAATTACTTGGGGGTAATTGTGCAGCAAAGGGACAAGATTGGTGTAGTAATTCTATTGGGTTGGTGCTGCAAGCTTGACGGGGGGTGGGTAGGGTGAGGAGGATGTGTTGGACGGTCCATGGAACTTGGGAGGAGGATTGGAGGGAGCAGGTGAACACTGGGGATTGGCAGGTACATGGTTGAAACTGCAATGTTGAGAAAGCTCTTTTGGCAGTATGACAAAAGAAGGGTTACTGGTTTAGGGTGTTGGATGGGGGGGCATTTGGGACAGGGCGCACATGGAGCAGTCTTCTAGAGAATCTGTGAGTGATCATTTTGTCATAGTGTGTTGTATCAGTGGGTGGAGACTCACATAATGAGTGGGAAGAAGCTGGACTCCCAGGCCCGAGATGTTCTCAAACAGAGGGGCGGGTGTTTCTTGAGAGCACGGGGGTTCCTAATAGGGGAGGACAGACTAGTGTGCCAAGCCCTCAGCATTGTTGCAAGTGTCTATGAATCTTTTACTTCAAGAAATGAAGCCTGGTGGTCGCCGAGGGCCC
>PVKH010036661.1:0-11560 GCA_004027955.1 Chaetophractus vellerosus | reverse complement strand
TAACTTGAGAGGCTTCCGGCTGCTGCTCGGGCTGCTGTTCTACCCCATTAGGCACTGGGGGCTTTTAGGCTGCCCCAGTTCCTCCCATAGCCATTCTAGTGGATGTGAAATGATATCTCTGTCTCAAGGTTTTGATTTGAATTTCCCTAATGGCTAATAATGTTAAGCAACTTTTCATGTGCTTTTTGGCCAATTGTATTACTTCTTGAAACAATCTCTATCCAAGACTTTGGCCATTTTTTAATTGGGTTGTTTTTTTGTTGTTTAATTGTAGGATTTCTTTATATATTCTGGACATTGAACCCTGACTGGATGGATATGTGGTTTCCAAATACTTTTTTCCCTTCTTTAGTTTGTGCAAAAATAGATAAAAATTTTTATTTTTAAATTAATATTATGATTTTAATTTTGATAAGTAAGGTTCCATTTATCAATTTTTTCTTTTCTTTTCTTTTCTTTTTTGCTTGTGCTTTGGGAGAAATAGGGTTTTTAGAGTTTTTGCTTCATAGAGCCAGATTGGTTTTCAATTTCTATTCCTACCAGCAATAGATTACAGTACCCATTTCTGTTAACCCATGCTAATTACACTTATAATTGAAATAAGAAGATAATTTGCTTATTAAAAACCTGATACATCAATCTTTTTAAAGTATCTTTTCTTATTTTTATGGTGGAAAATTCATATATGTTTATTTAAAATTTCTGAATTAGTGAATTACCAGTGCATATCTTTATTTACCCCATAGGTAATACTTTCTTATTTGTAATAATGACTTAAAATATTATTTAACATATTTAACAAAGGTAGTCATTGCCTTTTAGTATTTCATATGACATTTTAATAAATAATATTTTGACAACAGTAAGCAGATTCCTGAAAGAACATCAATGGCACTGCTAATTGCATGTTACCAATGTGCAAACAGAAAGTCGATACAGACATTCTTAATTTTCAGGACAGGAAGAAAGGGTCTTTGGCTGGTATAGCAGAAAAAGCTATTAGACTATTTATATTGGGCCCTTAGAAATAAAAAGGTTATGAGCAAGTAGAAAGAATAAAGTAGTAAATGTTATTCAGAGAGGAAGAAGATACAAATTTGTAGATAAATATGACATAAAGAAGAACCACACATGAAGAGCACTAGCTCTAACAGAATAAAGTTAAATAAGAAACTCATATTATATAGGTGATAATGAAATAAGGAATTGGTACACATTTTTGACAGAGAAGTAATTTGAAAATCAGGCATTTTAATAGGGAAATATAAATTTAATTCTTGAGAAACTGGAGGCAAGTAAACAGAGAAAATAGATGTATCTTATATATGGGCATCTTATTATATTCCCTATTATATATTGCATATGTAATTACTTATTATATACTCTATTACTGAAAGCCCTGACTTAGTCACCACTGCTGGAACACCTAAAACTTTTAACTATACTTTAACCACAAAATAATCTTTTGTGAAGTGCTCTTTTCACACTTCTATTTTTTCCATATTTTAAGACATGGGAAGATCTTTTAACCAATTAGTAAGCCCACGTCTTAGTTTCACTTTTATAGACAGATGGGTGGGCAGAAACACAATGATGATCTGAGGCTGTTTATCTGAATACATAATGCAGAAAGTATGAGATTCTGCTAGGCGCAATCAACAGATCATTTTAATGTCAGCCAAGAATGCACATAATACAATTATGGTTTCACAATATGGTTAAAGGAGCTCACAAGATGTATTGTCTGCCTTTGGAAAATGTGCACAAGTAAGACTTTGATATAATAGCATTCACAGAAAACCCATGGAAAAAAATTTTAATGTTAATGATATTTTATAACTCATTACTAGTATCAAAATGAAACTCCCTGATTTTAGTACTGGAAATTACAGGCATATAATTTTATAGCAAGTACTTACTTAAAGCTATGAGAAAACACATTCACTCATGGGGATAAAAATGTCTTTTACATTTCAGTTATTGTTTTATTTATACCAACACCATGGTTGCTTCAATTTTTCTACGATTTACACAATTAACATATCAGTATATATATAGCTTTTACATACTTAATCAGTTATTTAAAAAACCTCTTTATTGATGAGATTTCTTTAGAGATTTCTCGCTAACATGCAACTACTACATTGGTATACTAATAGCATCTACATATACATGCAATTATAAAGACTGATTAATTGAGAAAAAATTAGTGAAATCACAAGTTAGTAAACTAGACAAAGGTATTTGGTTATCAGGAACACTAATTTTTCACCCATAGCTTTTGATAACTCCTTCATTCAAGTTTTCTAAGCCACTGAACTGACTTGTAATTAGTTTTCCTATATCTACTAAAAAATCTCAATTATATATTTCAAAATCCCTTTATTCAATGAAAATTCTTATCATACAGTTCTTATGATATAAGCTTGTTTCTCACTCATTTCCAACTTTTCCTTCTTCTCTTCCACATTCCCACCCTAATGTCTTCTAACATAGTTTCACATTTTCTCTGATATTTTTTGCAGTAGTTAATGTAGACAGTTTACTCAAAATGTATACCAGTTGATCTTTCTTACTGGTGTGATTTTTTTGGCATATATATTTTTTGCATTTAGTATTGTTTTAATATTCAACTTTTGAAATTGCAAAAACTTCAATATATCTGTAATTGCAAAAGTGTAAAATTTGAAATAAAGTTTTATAAATTCATTCCCTCATAAAGTCAATAATCTGTCATTCTGAGAAAGACATTCTCTTCCTCACTGATGGATTTAAATTTGTGTTGCTCCAAGACAACACTCGATTAACAGTGGTCATTTTATCATGTAGGTATTATGGTCCATCTCTCTTTAAACTAGATGCCCAAACTAATAAGTTCCTTTTCTTTTGTGTTGGTGCCATACTGTCAAATAAGTACTGATTTGGTAAAATCCAAAGTGAAAAATATATTTCTCACTTACTGTATAGTCAAGATCAGAAAATGTTACACAGATTTCCAATGCTGACACATCACATAAACCCAAGGGAACTCAGAAGAATGAACATCTCCTTGAGTTCACCATATGCAAGATAGTGTGTTCTTTTAGGGCATTTTGACTTGAAGAAAATAAGCAATACAATTTTTTCACCCATAAGCACAACATTTAGTTAAACAGAAAATGAGCTTTTTTCCTCAAACATCAGGTGTACTCTGTATTTTGTACTGGTGCTTGTGCCTTGTCCTTACACTTATTTCTCTTTGAAATTTTGCTTTCAAAGTGTTTAGTTGATATCACTCTCTCATGGGTCTCATATATGTAACCAGGCTGGAATTAGTTACTCTTAGTTATCTTCTAGTTTGCAATACAGTAATTACTTTATATAAATACTATATACAGAGAGGTGGTAGACCATTTGGAGATATACCTGTATATATACCATCCCAGTTTACATACATTATGGAGAAGAAATTATTATATTTATAGCAGTCACATTACATTTGAGGCATTACATTAAAAATTAGATTGTTGAGATTCAAGATTCAAGTAGAGGAAATAGAAAAAACTAAACATATGACTATATTGCCATTATGCACAACATTCCACAAGCACAGGATAAGCTTTATTTGTACCATGCTGTAATTTGCACTTATGCATTCCTTTCTTGGACAGCCCATTAGAAATACAATTATGCCAAATATGATGATGTATTTCAGCACCATGGAATTGAACCTGTGATTTTGGCAATAGTTCCTTCAGGTAAACACAAATTCTGTGACTGAAATATTTAACAAAGAAAAAATAAAAGCTAATTTTACTACTATAATATATAGTGTTTATTTCCCACTTTAGGATCAGTTAAAAAAAGAAAAGAAAAAGGATAAAAGGACATAAGTGCTGATACTTCTCCCCAGAAAGCGATCAGTCAGTAGCTGATAAGATCACATTAGCTGTAGGGCAGGCTTGTGATATTAACAAGCTTGTGATCTTATCTACTCCAGATAATTATTTTGCAATGGAAAGCAAGCAGTAAGCAATAACATCAGCTACTGCTCAGTTTAAGCAGAGGGGTTGTGTATCCTGCACTCATTACGATAAGCCATTTTCCTTGTGTGATGTGTCGGAAACAACCCTGGTGCATTTGAAACTTTCGATAACATGAGCTGCTTCATTCACATTCTCCAACAAAGGTTTTGTATGTCACAATTAAAATGATTAAAAATGGGAAAAATAGGTATCTAAAGTAAGTGGTAGTGACTTCAGCTTCTGCAATTTCATACCAATAAAAGTCAAAGATATGTTTCTAAGAGTATTCAAGGAGTGCCTTATAGGATCTTTACCATAATAATTCCTTAAACTTAAATTTGCTAGGAAATTTATATAGTGGTTTACTTAATACATTTTAAGAAAAGTACAGATGCTGTTATGGCTTTATCTTCTTTAATATGAGGACACTGAGGATTGGAAAAATGCATTGCTGGAGGGGCACATAGCTAACCTTGACCCCATGTTTAATACCGAGAATAAATTCCACCTAACCCAAATTATATTTATACAGCTTACAGCTAACACTGGAGATATAAAAGTTGGGCACTTTCATGTTAAATGGTAATAAGGAGGAAATTGAAGAACATATGATTCAAGGAAAAGAGTCAAAGAACTTTAGATTATGTGAGTAACAAGAAATTTCTGTGTTCTGTGAGAAAGTTCTTAGCAGTAAATATGAAAGATGATTAAATATGTTTTATGTTAAATACACTCCTGCCTTCGCCCATTTCCTGAGGCAACTAAAAGATACTACACTTTCTCAAGTATACTAGTCACAAGCTTTAAAAATCCAGATTATATAAAGAAACCCTACAAATCAAAAATAGAAAGGCAAACTCCCCAATTAAAAAATGAGCAAAAGACTTGAATAGACATTTCTCCACAGAGGATATACAATTGGTTAAAAAGAACACGAAAAGATGCTTAACATCATTATCTGTTAGAGAAGTGCAATTCGAAACAATGAGATATCATTTCACACCCACTAGAATGGATGCTATTAAAAAAACACAGAAAATTACAAATGTTGGAAAGGATCTGGAGATATTGGAACACTCACTCACTGTTGGTGGGAATTTCAAATGGTGCAGCCGCTGTGGAAGACAATTTGGCAGTTCCTCAGAAAGTTGAATGTGGAATTATCATATGACCCTGCAATCCCACTACTAGGCATATATCCAAAAGAACTGAAAGCAGGAATTAGAACTGATATTTGCTCACTGATAGTCATAACGGCACTATTCACAATTGCCAAAAATGGAAGCAAACCAAGTGTCCATCAACCAATGAATGGATAAACAAAATGTGGTTTATACATAATTTGGAATATTATTCAACTGTAAAAATGAATGAATTCCTTATATATGCAACAATATGGTTAAACCTTGAGAACATTGTGCTGTGTGAAATAAGCCAGATACAAAACTACAAATATTGTATTATCACACTGATATGAAATAATTATATAATGAGCAATAGCATAGAGTTAGAACCTAGAATATAGGTTACCAGGGGCTGAGCTGGAGTTAAGGAATAAGAAGTTAATGTTAAATTTTTACAGAATTTCTATTTGGGTTGATTGTAAAGTTTTGGGAATGGATGGTACTGATGGTGGCACATTGTGAGTGCTATTTACAGGACCAAATTAAATATGTGAATGTGGTTAAAAGGGGAAATTTTAAGTCATATATATGTTACCAAAATAAAAAATTAAAGAGCGAGAGAGAGAAAAATGGCACAGATTTTTCAGGTGAAGAAGTCATAATCTGAAAGGTCCGGAAATGTATCAAGAAGACATAAAGAGATGGAGAAAATGATAAGCAAGTTGGAGTCATTTGACTAAATGCTCTTTTCACTACTACCTCCTAATACCACTATTAAATTAAGTTTCCTTTTCCCTTATCACTTTTCAATTTCTAACATTGGTCATAACTCACTTAAGATGTGTGTTTATTTTTTTCTCCCTCTGGGAGAATATAAACATGAAAAAGGTAAAGATCTTTCCAAGGGCCTAGGAGGGCCCTTCACCTACAATGCACTCAATAACACTTGTTGAATGAATGAATGAATGAATTTGGGAAACAGGGAGAGGAATTGATAAAAATAATATTCTTTGTATCAATTATTTTAATGTGGAAGTTAGCTACTAACACAAAATAAATATTAAGATAATATTTAAATATTGATTCATACATGAAATTTGTATTTTAAGATTTGTGTTGTCAAATATACATTATACATCCACTGATGACTTTTAAAATGTTTTCTCTCTCTCGGGCCTGGCCAGATAGCTCAGTGGATAAGAGCACGCTGGGGTACCACATGGGAGGCCCCAGGTTCGGTTCCCAGGGACCTCTCCGAGCGGGCAGATGGCCTTGAGAAAGGCAAGCTGCGGTGGGCGGGGCAGAGCTGTGGTGGGCAAGGCAAAAAGCCGCCACGGGCAGGGCGGAGCCCCCACGGGCATGGCAAAGTCACCCGTGAAAAAGCGGAGCTGCTGCCTGCGAACTGCGGAAGCCCGGCAGCCCACAAGAAACATGGAGGACTGCTGCCCGTAAAACATGGAGCGGAGCCGCCCGTGAAAAAATGGAAAGGAGCCACCCTCGAACGAAGCGAGCCGCCACCACGGAGGGCCGACTCGGTGCGTTGCCACAAAGACGGGGGAGACAAGAAGGAGACATAGAAGAACACAGAAGAATGGACACACAGCAAGAGCAAGCAGAAGGGGAGGGGGATATGTAATAAATAAAAAATAAATCTTAAAAAAAAAGATTTCTCTTTATCCAAGAGTGGATCCCTTCACTAAGATTTCAAAATTGGCTGACATTTATTTGTTTAAGTGGTCTCTATTTTTGGTGTTTTGAATTATGCTTTCATGGGTAAAAAGAAAAGAAAGGATAGGAATAAAAATTACTAAATTAAAGAGATATTGATAATGACCTCATTTTCTTAGATTAGTCATCAGTATTGATATAATATTTTCACAAACTGATGTGATAAAGGAGCTGCATTGAAATTGGAGAGGAAAATAAAGGTGCCAGATGCCGGTACAATATAACTCTAGTTGCTTGATGGGTGTAATATAAAAGAAATCATATTTGATGCCTCATCTTTTTTTTCTAGTCATATGCTCCCCTTTTGATGGAACATTCCAGCTAGCCCTGGACTGGGCATAACTACAACTAGCAATGCATGCACCTCCATATGATTTGGATGATAAGAGCCACCCTCCGAATGGCACCTGCCTCTTTTCTACCAATGGCTCTTGCTTCTTCTCCAAATGGTCCCTTGCCCTTTTGCACTGCATAACATACTAGTAAGGCATATATTTTCATATGATTTGGATGAAAAGAAGCTCCCCTCAGCTTCTCTAGACAGAAAAGCAGCAAGAACTTCTGCTTTTCGCATCATATAGTTTGAAACTGCCAGTATCCTCAGGAAAGCCCTAACCTTCCTGGGGGGGGGGGCAGAATAAAAGCAAGAGCCTAGGACTCAATGTGCCCCTCTCCACCTCCCCACCCCCATGGACCTTCACAGAAGGTTAGGTTAGGGAAGAACCTAGCGGCTCTGCCACTGTCATTTTCCCCTCTTCCATTTCAGGACCTTTGACAGGCTATCTGTGTTTGTGTCTCATCACACAAAAACTTCCACATAACATCCAAAACAATGAGCATGTTGAACCTGTAGAGCTCACATGAAGGTGTGAAGGTAGAACTAATTTAGCCACTTAAAACTAGTTCCTACACTTGAGCTTGAAACTCAGAATAATTGCCAACTGCCAGCTTTGGAGATTGTCGAGGTCAATGAGATTACAACAAACCACAACCCTAAAAAATGAACATAAAGTTACTGACCTGATGTCAACTTATGATGGATTTCTGAGTTAGTTCAATTGTGAACATTGTTATGACTCTGTAGTGAAATATATATGCTTAGAAACAAGATGGCAACTAAAAGAGTATTTGAAATGTGAAACAAAAGAAAATATTAATTGGCTAAGGAGGTAGATTTTATTATGCTGACAATTTTATGTCATTCTAACTTTTTTTCTGTTTTTCTCCAAAAAATATATCATTAATATATTTACATGTGATAAAGGAATGAAAAAATGTGAGTTGCAATGATGTAGTCATTTGAATTGAGCTCATATCAAAAATCAAAAATAACATCCTTAATCCCACAATTGAGGCCTTTAAATGAGAAAGCTGGCAGGTAGCAATTTCTGTTTAAACTCCTAAGGATTCTACCATTGTGACAGTTTGGTCTATCTCCTGACTACTCAACTTACAAAATAATTGAAAATGAGAAATCTGTCAAAATTGGAGTTTCTATAGATTTAAAATGAAAAGAGAGATATGAATTTTTAATATACAATTTCTTATTATCTGCTATGTCAGCTAATCAAAGAGATCTACTTATCCTTTCATTTGTATAGTTTCAAAGACCTTTTAATTTTTAATCACTTAGATAGGTTGATAATGGTCTGTGGCATGTTTGGGCCACATATAGGTATCATCTCATAACCAGACACTATTGAAGTGGCCTTTTCTTAGATCCTGACTAAAGTATTCACACTTGATGTGTACACATTGTTTGTTGGCTGACACTATTGCCCATCTGTCATGATGGCATAATGCCCAATCCTTAGTCAGTTGAAGTATTTCTCTGGGGCTTAAATAATGACTTTTCTTGCTTTTTAATTTTTAAAGTGATTTTAATGCTCACAAATTTGACAAATTAGCTGCCTCAATAATTCAAGTACTCTGAAGAAATAAGTGTGAGAAGCATTGTATTAAATAGAACATGCTTTTTAATTTTTTACTATCACAAAATGGCTAGTTGATGCAATTTCAAAAGTGGATACTTTACAGTCTCCTTTTTATTGAGGTTGCCAAAAAGGATAAGTAAAGGCAATGTTATGGTGGGTCCTGTCACCTGTGTACTTTCCCCTTGGGAAATGGAATGGAACAATTGATTCAGCAGATGTTACTTGGTAGTCTTGTGACATATCTCCATAAATAATTAAAAAGCAGCTAAGACATACAGGCAGAACTGTCCTTATGTTACTCAGTGAAATTCTGCTTCTTCTGAAACTATGTTCAAACTCTGAGTATCTAACAGTATGCTAAGATTTTAGTTTTCTATGTGAGTAGGTACATTTTCCCTAATATCCATATTATTTTAACAGGGTCCAATAAATATGAAAATCTTTCTATAAACACCACATTATAAATGCTGCATGAATTCTTTGAGCACGTTTAGGTACCATTGTTTACTACAATGCAAAAATTATTACTTTATCCCATGATATGGCCTTGTTACTTCTTCATGGATGGGCTAGTATTATTCTAGTCAGTGTTGCTTACTAGTACCAAAGGAAAGTGAAACACCATTACCATGGTTAGTAGCACCAGAGAAAACTGGGAGAAAAGTCATACCCTCTGAATTGAAATCGATGACCTTGTTCTCCTATTCATCAGAAAATAGTGGGAGATTATTGTTAATTTTAGTACACATTTTTTCACTTCCACTTTAAGGCACTTTTGACACCTTGAGAAATTATATGAATTATTATATCAGCAGGTATGAGGTACTGAAGTGTGCAATTTCTTGCAGGGAGAAATCAAGCAGTTGAACCATTAAAATTAATGCAAATAGTCTGTTTCTATTTAAGAAAGAAAAGAGGGTTAATTTTGAGGACCAATGATATATATTATATAGCAGAATTCTATATAAACTACACTTGGATTTTGTCTGTTTTAATAAAAACTAATTACATTGTTTTGCAAATTAATTATTTTCACATGTATTAATATGTTCTAAATAAGCTAATAAAAGAACACTCCAAATTTCTAAATTTACTTTTCTATAAAGATAGTTTGCTTTTAACCTGTTTTCCAGAAAGCCAAAAGGAACATTTTTGTTTTTAATTACAGAAGTTGTGGGTTTATAAAACTATCATGAATAAAATACAGGATTTCCATATATACCTTGTTTTGGTTTGCTAAAAACTACCAAAAGCAATGTACCAAAAACAGGTTTGCTTTTACAATGGGGGTTTATTGGCTTGCAAGCTTAGAGTTCTTGAGGCTGAGAAAAGTGTCCAAATTAAGGTATTATCAGGCAGTTCTCTCTCTCCAAAGATGGGCTGCAGGTGATCCTGGACTCTTCTGTAACATTGGGGAAGGTATGTGGCTGTGTCTGCCAGTCTCTGCCTTCTCCTCCTAGCTCCCTTGATTTCAGCTTCTGGCTGCTCCATCTGTGGCTTTCCTTCTCCCAGTTTCCATTCACTTCATCTTCTTGCTCTTGTGGTTTTCAACTTAGCTACTGTGTGTTTCTCTCTGAGCTCCTTGCGTTTTCTCTGCCTTTCTCTCCATATTCATTCCATTTTTAAAGGACTCCAGTAAGAGGACCACAACCCACCCTGGGCCACACTCTGCTGAAGTAATCCAATCAAAATTCCCACCTATAATAGGCTCACACCCATAGGAATGAATCAGCTCAAACAGGATTTTCTGGGGTCTATAAAAGCTTCAAACTAGCACATAACCCTATTATTAACACTGCACTGGTGTGGTATGATTTTTAAAATTGATGAAAGCACATTTAAAAATGTTTACTATTAAATACAGTACATGGTTTAACGTAGAGTTACTGTTCACATTTTGTTTATTCATTCCTTGGTTGAGGAACACTTGACTTTCTTCCATCTTTTGGCAATTGTGAATAATGCTGGTATGAATGACAGTGTACAAATATCTCAAAGTCCCCACTTTCAATTTTTTGGGTTATATCCTGTTTGAATTTCCTAGGCTTCTTAAAGGAATACCATGAATGGGATTCAGCTTAAACAATGGGGATTTATTCACTTATCTTCAGAGTTTAGGAAAATGTCCAAAGCAAGGTGATGCTTTTTTCCAGAAGACTGGTTACTGATAATACATTGCTCCTCCTCTGCCATATGGCAAGGCACATGGTGGCCTCTGCTGGTCTCTCCCTTCTTTTCGGTGTTTGTTGATATCACCTTATTGCTCCTGTGGTTCTCTCTCTATCTCTCACTCACTCTTTCTTTCTCTCTCTCTGTATTCATTTCATTTTTAAAGGATTCCAGTAAGAGGATTATGACCCATCCTGACTGAGGTATATCATATGTTAACTGAAGTAAGCTAATCAAAATGCCTTTGTGAAAATGGCTCCACATATACAGACTATAGTTAACAGCAATATTGTAATATTTTTGTAGCAAAAGCAAAGAAGTTACTACATTAATGCTAAAGGTAAAAAAAGAATTGGGGTTTGGTTTTGTGCTATATGAATAGTTTTTTTCTCTTTTCCATTTTCATCCTTAATAAGGAGAAATTGACTATATCATTTTAATTAATTTGTTTTCATCTGTGCATCTTTCTGAACACTAAAGAACAACTGAGTTTGTTGTTGGGATTAGATGAGATAAAAGTGCCTGGACAGAAGTTTTCAGGAGTAATCCTTCCATAACTCGTTAAGTCGTCTTTTGCCTGTTATTTTATTTTTTGAATTTG
>PVKH010036660.1:0-11561 GCA_004027955.1 Chaetophractus vellerosus | reverse complement strand
GCTTTTATCCATTCAGTTGACTGTCATAAAAGGGAACTGATTTCAACATTCAGAGAGAAATTCCCAGCTCATCATTTGACAGTGAACTTCTCCCAGGAACTCATTGAGGACCCTTTTTCAGTCTTTCATTGGAGCCCCTGGCTTGCAGCCTGCTGGCGGAACCTGGACTTGTGTATCCCCACAGTCACATGAGAGACTCTTATAAAATCTTATATTTTTAACAGATATCTCCTGTTGATTCTGTTTCCCAAGAGAACCCTGACTAGAACACCTTCCCTTATATTTTACCACAGCAATAATAACAACAGAGGATTACAGTGTAAAGAAATGCATGGCTTAGATCTTATTTATGAAGCAGTCTCCAAGAAAGAAAATCAAAGGACTCTAGGAAGGGAAAAACAACACCAGGGGAAATTTCAGGTTCTAACACCTACAGCTAAAACATACAATAAAAACAGTCTACTCCTGGGTGGATTAACATAAAAGTGCACACTAAAGGTCTATGTACCTCAGTCATTCCCTTTTAGCTGGTGTATTATCTGGTATATATTCTAAAGGTATTCTAATGGAAATTATAATGCAATCCAAAAGGCAAAAAACAGTTGAAAGAGACATAACAAGCATCAGAACCAGATTCAGAAATGACAGGGATTTTAGAAATATCACACTAGGAATGTAAAATAATTATGGTTACTATATTAAGAGTTTTAATGGAAGAAGTGGCCAACATTCAAGAAAATATATATAGGTAATCTAATCAGGGAACCAAAAACTCAAATAAAGAATTAATATGAAACACTATAAATCAAAACCACTACAGGAGTACTGTGGGTGGATGGCAAAAGACTAACAGGCATAGTTGAATGCTCTCACAAAAACAATGGAGAAAGAGCCAAAAGTTATCTGAGAGGCCTGCTTTAGGGGTCAGCAGACAAGGACAAACAAGAGTTACCAAGCCCCTGTGGTGGCCAGGAAGGGCTCCCCTCCCTCCACCAAAGATATTGAGCTGGGGTAAAACACCTGGCTCACTGCAGCTGACTGAAAGGGAAACAGACATCTTTCTCCCTGTCAAATGTTTCAAGGGAAAAGGGAGAGAGGCTAGGGGCATTTTTCTTCAGTGAATTCAGACAGCAGAACCCACTTTGAATCTCTGATCTGGAGATTCAACACAACAGGACAAGAATGCTGGGACTGAAATACCACTGTGGAAAGGTGTGTTGTTGACTAGCACCATCTGCTGGCCATTCCGGAAAATGCAAGGACAAAAACTGCACTCTCTGGATGCCACCCCTGAGAAAAACATCTGCTCTTCACTAGTGAGAACCTGGCCTGATTTTGAAAACTTAAGCTGGGAAATTTTAAAGACAAAATAAGTTGAACCAAATATCAAAGAAGAGCTGTGAAAAAACAACAATAGCCTAGAGAGAGAAATTAGCCATCTGAATAAATTTACCAACAAATTTAGATGCCTAAACATCAGCAGAAAGTTATGAGCCATACTAGGAAATAGGAACAGATGGCCCAGCCAAAAGAACAAACCAAAATTCCTGAAGAGATACAGGATTTAATACAATTAATCAATGATAATCATACAACTCTCATAAATCACTTCAAAGAATTAAAAGAATATATGACTAAAGAAAGAAAGTACATTAAGAAGACACAAGGAGAGCATAAAAAACAATTTGAAAGCCTACAAAGAAAAGTGACATACCTTATGGGAATGAAAGACATGATGGATGAAAGTACAAATACATTAGAGGCACATAAGAGAAGATTTGAATTGCTTGAAGACAGAATTAGTGATTTTGAAGATAGAACATCTTAACTGGAAAGGACAGATGAACAGAAAGATAAGAGAATGGAGAAATGGAACTGAGTCTCAGGGAATTGAATGGCAACATGAAACACACAAACATTCACATTATTAGTGTCCCAGAAGGAGAAGAGAATGGAAAAGTGGCAGAAAGAATATTTGAGGAAATACTGAATGAAAAGTTCCCAGCCTTTATGAAGGATATAAATATCAACATCCTGGAAGGACAACACACCTCACACAGAATAAGCACAGACCTACTCAAGACACCTACCATTCAAAATGACAAATATCAGATATAAGGGAAGATTCTGAAAGCAGCAAGAGAAAAGCAAAACAGCATGTCCAAGGGAAACTTGATAATATCAAGTGCCAACCTTTCATCAGAAACCATGGAGAAGAGAAGAAAGTGATATGATATATTTAAGGTACTGGAAAAAGAAAACTGCTAGGCAAGAATTTTATATATGTCAAAGCTGTCCTTCAAAAATTAGGGTGAGTCTAAAGTCTTCTCATACAAACAAAAACTGATAAAATAATTTACCAAAAGACCAGATTTGCAAGAGATACTAAAGGGTATTCTGCAGTCTGAAAGGAAAAAAACAAGGGTGTGAGAATTGGAGAAGAGTTTAGGAGATTATTAGGAAGGGTAAACTAAAGGATAAGAAGACAGAGAATAGATGATATGACAACAGAGAGCCAAAGGACAAAATGAATGAAGTAAATCATGCCTTTACAGTAATAACACTGAATGTTAATGGATTGAACTCCCCAAGCAAAAGATATAGACTGATGGAATGGATAAAAAAATATGAGCCGTCTGTATATTGTCTACAAGAGATCCACTTCAGATATAAGGACACAACCAGGTAAAAAATGAAAAGTTGGAAAAAGATATTCTGTGTAAATAGTAACCAATTAAGAGCTTGAGTAGACCAGATAAATGTAAAATAACATTATAGTATATGAACAATAATTACTCGGTACAACTGGAATGTTGTTCCTGTGATCATTATTCTTTAATTTTTTCATAGAAAATAAATACTTGCTTTTAATTGAGGAGGACTGGTGAAGTATATTTTTCAATACTTCATTTTTCTTTAACCCTTTCTTATTCATACTCTTTAATTTTAAAAATCTATTTGGATCAATAATGATTTAGCATGACTAAAGTTGAACAAGATTTTGAATTTTTCTGCCCCATAAAATTATGAGTTGGTAAATTGTTGTCTGCTGTAATTCATTCCAAATAGATGTGAAGAATCCCAAAATAGGAATTTGATTATCTATAAAGAATTATGGCCTAAATGGAAATTAAATAACTAAAGTAAAAATTTATTTAATTCTTAGAGATTATTATGTCCAATAGTTAGATCTGTAATACAAAAGTTATAATTATATTATAATTAATTTCTATTACATTTGATTTATTATTTACATTTATAAATGTTTGATACTATGCTTCTATAATTTATAATTGATTATATTCAATGTAACCTGGCCTTGCACTCCCCTTTAAAATTTGTAATTTCTTTCAATATATTTTTCTATTTATTTTACAATTTTACAATAAAGGATTTTTCAACAGCTAAAAAAAAGCCACTGATTATACACTTTGGGTAGATCTGTTGTATGTGAATACATCTCTTTAAAACTGCTTAATAAACAAATAAATAACTGTGCAAAAATAGCCAGAAATAGTAATTATTTACAGCAGGGTAAACAGAGAAATGGAGAGGTGAGAAATTTTCTTGTTTTTTGTTTATCTGTTTTTTGTTTATTATTATTATTATTGAGATAATGAAAATGCTTTAATAATGATTGAAGGGGTGAACACACACCTATGTGATTATACCAAATACAATTGATTGTACACTCTGGATAAATTGTATGTTTTATTAGTATGTATCAATAAAATTGATTTAACAACAGCAACAAAAATAAACAAAATAACCACTGCAACAGGAATGAAGAATAACTTTCATGGGTTCATCAGTAGACTATGAGATAATAACAATAGATGTAATATATATATATATATACCAGAAGGAAAAGAGAGAGAAGAACAGAAACAATATTTTAAATAACAATGGCTATAAATTTTTCAAAATTAATTACAGACACCAAACAAGAGATCCAGGAAGTTAAAAAAAAAAAAACAAGAAGGCTAAAAACCAAAAAATGAAATCAAAGACAGAAAAATTTGAGAGACAGAGGGAAAAACATCCTACCCTAGAGGAACAAGAACAAAATTCACTTTGTACTTTTCCTTAGAAACCAAGCAAACAAGAAAAGAGTGGTATGGAAATTTAAAGTGCTAAAAGAAGCTAAAAAAATCTACCTAGAATTCTGGACCAGGAAATCATCATGTTATTAAATTAATAACATGGTAAACTGCTGGAGCTTAGGGCACTGAAAAGACTTCTCACATACAGGGAAGTTCAATACTGAAAAGTTCCCTGAGAGGAATAGAGCTTTGTATATCAATACTCTCCAGCTCAGTGGTTCCCAACAAGGGTGATTTTGTTCTCCATGGGACATTTGTCAATGTCCAGAAATATTTTTGCTTGCCATAATTGTGGGGGCAAGTAAGGGTTGTACTGGCATAGAGTGGTTAGAAGCTGTGCATTCTGCTAAACATCCTACACACACAGATCAGCAATAATTGTCTTGTCCAAAATGTCAGTAGTGCCAAGGCTGAGAAACTCTGATATAGTTGGAGAAGCAAAGTTGAAATATTTTCCTTACCTTCATCATAAATGCAATTTCTCAGGTGATATGAATTATCACCTCATTTAAACTATTTGAGGATAAATGCAGTGCCATATTTTCATTTTAAGAACATCAGAACTCCCTTCTTTAAGCCAGTATATATTCACTTATTTTATTGAGATAATGAGTATCTATTTGTGCCAGGGATACTGAAACATTTCTAGATGGTTAATACATGTCCCATGACTTCAAAGATTTCTTCATAAGTTATAAAGAAATGGAGTTGTATTCTCCATATTAACTCACCCAAGGTGGCAATTAATCCCCAGTTTATATCTAAGAAAACTGAGGTTAAAGCATTTAGGTGTTTTGCTCAAAGTCACTAACCAGAGTCAAATCATGGACCCAGTTGTTTAACTTCAAGACAAGTGCTCTTCCCAATTCATTATAGCAACAAGGATCAATGTTGCATATATTTAAGTGACTTTATTTAAAACACAGACAATAACAAACACCAAATGATATTTGGGGTTGAGAAAATGAATGCAATATTAAGAGTGTAGTAATGTAGGTAAAGGCAAATTATGATTTGATTTTAAAAAGATTGGATGGGTGTATTAAGCTTGAAAATGCTTCCCCGTATAAATAAAATGTTTATTAATCACTAGAACCCATAAATGCTACCTTGTTTAGAAGAAGTTCTTTGCAAGTATGCTTACATTGTCTTTTCAGTTGAGGATATTATTTAGGATTATGTGGTCAAAATACTATCACAAGTGTTCTAAATGAAAGGAATAATGTAATTTCATTCACACACACTTACACACACAAAGAAGACAGTTTTGTAAAGATGGAGCAGAGAAGTATTTGAAGATTCCTTGAATATTGCAATGATAAGGCCACAAGCCAAGTGTATTAGTCAGGGTTCTCTCAGGAAACAGAATCAACAGAGATGTCTGTCAATAATATAAGATTTTATAAGAGTCTCTCACATGACCGTGGGAATGCACAAGTTCAGGTTCCACAGGCAGGCTGCAAGCCAGGGGTTCCAATGTAAGACCGATGAAGGGTCCTTGGTGAGTTTCTGGGAGAAGTTGGCTGTCAAAGGACAAGCTGGGAAATTCTCTCTGAATGTGGAAATCAGTTCCCTTTTATGGCAGTCAACTGATTGGATAAAAGCATCATCCATTTTTGATCCAATTTCCCTGATTGATGCAGATGTAATCAGCAATCCATGCAGTAAATTCACTGGTGATCAAAGTCCATAAATGCTTTTGTATTACAATTTGCCCAGTGCTTGCTGGACCTAATACCTGGACACAATTACCTGGCTGAGTTGACATATTAGCCTAACCATCACATTGGTCTACTGAGATTTTCTCTTTTTCTTGAGTCAGTTTAGGTGATTTGTATGTTTCAAAAAATCTGGCCATTTTATATAGATTATCGAATTTTCTGGTGTTGTACTATTGATTATAGAACTTTATTGTAATTTTTAAATTTCTGTTAGGTCAAAAACAATGGCTTATTTTCATTTCTGATTTTAGTTATTTGTGTCTTCTCTGTCTTTTTTGTTATCAGTCTAGCTAAAGGTTTGTCAAAGTACCATTGTTTTGGTTTCATTGGTTCTCTCTATTATTTTTCTATTCTCCTTTCATTTATCTCTACCCTCATCTTTTTGTTTCTTTACTTCTCTTAACATTCAGTTTAGTTTGTTCTTCTTTTTCTAGTTCCTTAAGGTGTTAAGTTAGGTTATTGATTTTGGAGCTTTCTCATTTTTTGAATGTAGATATTTACAGCTTAAATTTCCCTCTGAGTGCTGCTTTCCTGGTATCCCATACATTTTTTTATGTTGCATTTCCATTTTCATTCATTTCTATTTACTTTTAAATTCCCTTTGTGATTTCTTTTTGACCAATTTTTTGTTTAAGAGTTTGCTGTTTAATTTCTACATATTTATATATTTTCCAGTTTTCCTTATGATATTGTTTTCCAACTTCATTCCATTTTCTTCTTAGAGAGATACTAGGTTGGATTCCAATCTGCAATTGAGATTTGTTTTTGAGACTAATACATGACAAATCCTGGAGAATAATTAACATACACCCAACACTGATGTTGGGTGGAGAGTTTTATATATAACTGTTAGGTCTAGTTGGTTTCTAGTGCTATTCAAGTCCTCTATATCCTTATTGATTATCTGTCTAGATAGTCTAACAACTATTGAAACTTTTAAAATGGTATATTGAAGCTTCTTACTATTATTATAGAATTGTCTTTTTCTCCCTTCAATTATGTTAACATTGCATCATATATTTTGAGGCTCTTTTATTAGACTATATATATGTGTGTGTGTGTATTTCATTCCACCCAACATTTACTGTGCACATGTTATGTGTCAGGCACTATGCTTGGTATCAAAAATATAGAATATAAAAAATAGCAAGTTTTCTTTTCATACCTTAAGGTGAAGTCTGAATTAAACTGATGAGCCACAAGAAGCCCCTCTCCCCTTCTATTGTACAGTATGTGGTTAATATAGAAAAAAGATTAAAATTGGATTAATAAAATTTCATGGAAAAAAATATATATGATTTTTAGTTTAGTTCAGTTTTTTGTTTTTTTTTTTTTGCTTCAGACAGCTGGACAAAGCATCTCCATTCTAACACATCTTTTTAGCAACCACTAACCAAAGTGAAAGGCTAAGTTAGCATAAATATAAGGGGAAAAGGTCATGATTATCCACAGGGAAATTGAATCCCCAAATAAATTACTTTACAAAAATGACAAACTTGCCTTTCTAAACACTTTTCTACTGGTAAAAAATTAACAAAAAATTTTCACATTAGAAATCTGTAGGCTGGGAAGTGGAGGTAGCTCAGGGGTTGAGTGCCTGCTTCTCATGTATGAGATCTTGGGCCCAATCTCCAGTACCTCCTTAAAAAAATAATCTATAGGCTGATATAGCAAGTTCAGATGATCATTTTTACATACTACTAATTTCATCAAATAAATATTTTATCTAATTTAGGTTTTCAAAAAATAGGTCAAACATTTATACTGTATTGGTTTGGTGCCCTAAAGGCCATTTATCAAAATGACATTAAACTGCAGGTCATATGCTACAAATGGTACATGCATATCACTGATGCTAGATATGCACATGTGCAAATTACATACCTGTGAAATGGCTAACACTGCTGTGTTTGCTACTTCCATATAGAGTTTTACTCTGTAAAAATTCTCTAGCCTACCTTGAATCAAAATGCAAAGAGAACAAAAGAAACTACTTTGACTCTAGACATTTGCTCAGAATTTTAAAAATGTAAACATTATAATGCTTTTGGAACTTAGAGATTATTGAACATAAGATTGAAGTCAGCACTACTTACAAGGTACCTGACATGGAGAAAATATTCAACATACTCGTGTGGAGAGTGCATAAGTGAATGTGTATTACAAAACTCTGCCTTCTATCTGGTCTATGCCTGTTGTTTTATTCTAGTTTTATATGGCTGTGGATCCTTAGAAATGAATATTTAATAAGATAATATTATAATAACCTTTTTTATTATAATAACCACTTTTGAATCAATTTGGTGTTTATTATGATGTAGTATTTCAATTGGCACTATGCTAAAAATAAAATTGGCTGCATTATGTTTTTGCCCACAAAATTCAAGTATCTAATTGCTAAAATATTCCACAATTAATTCAGTAAATATTTTTTTATTTCCAATTGCTTGAGAGATGAACCCAACTACTTTTATCAATTACAACTAAACTGAGAACAGCTATGTTAAAAACTTCAAACCAAAGCCAATTATCCAAAAATCTAACATACTAACACTTTCCATCAGGATAGCAAAATGAGCCTTCAAAGTAAAGAAAACTACATGATTTATCATGTAAACAATAAAAAACCACTGCTCTATTATTTGCATTATTAGTTACTCAAATCTTGAAGAAGTTTCTGCTTTCATTGACGAGTCCTAGAGTCACAGTTTCAATGTCAAATGTGACAGTGGATCCAGAATTATCTGCAGGCAAATGATTAGTCATTTATTTTCCTTTAACACAAACTGCACTCTTTGTACTAATGCACACTGCTTGATCCTGCTGCAGAGTCATATCCATACTGTTTTCCTGCACATACTCCTATAGTGTCTCTTCTGTCTGGTTTCAACTCTGAATGTTAATGTCTGCCCACAAAAATAAGTTGAAGCACTGTAGTAGAGAACCCCTGTTGATTCAATTCATCCTGAAGTGTTGAATTTCTTAGACTGCCCATCTGTATCCTTCAAAACCACTTGTCCATTCATGAGGTACCAATGTAGAGGGACTTATCTGGGGGAAACCCCAAGGAATTCACTCATATTGGCATTCTCCTCGGGGGCAGACTTTGAACTGATAATCAACATGTGTCTATGTGCAATACTATGAATTCAGTTTCAGAACCTATGTATACATCCTCAAAATGATTTGAAGTACATTTACAGAACTGGAGCCTGCAATCCTGGGATGCAATTTCATCATGACTGTTACATCACTGCACTATCATTCCTTCCGGTTTCTCTATTAGTAATTCTGTCTGTCCTGGTGGGCAAGATGCTACCCTTTCATGGTTAAAAATGTGATCTTTAACTATGTTAAGAATTGAGTCATACAATTCAGCAGATAAACAAGGCAGGTCAACCAGTAGTGACACTTCATGTAAGCTGCCCGACTGAATATGAGAGGACTTTTTGGTAAAGCTTCATAGTTTCTTTCTCTGTTCTCCTACACTCTCAAATATGGTGATCTCACCTTCTCAGACTAAGCACTCTGCAGTGTTAAGGCCATGCTCAATGAGTTTCTGACAATCATCAAGTGGCTTAATGGTCTCCTGCTCAATGGTGTCCACTTCTCACAAAAGGATCACCAATTGCTCATCCAGGAGCTTCCCAAGGATTCCCTTTAAATCAATAAAATGCTGTTTGAGGACATTTCTTGTCTGTGATGCACTGATTTTGTTCTGCCTTCAAGTATCCCAAAACAAATGCAGCCTCTGGCCCAGTTCTGGCTGGTAGCTCTTCCCAAGTCTTCATTTGGGACTTTTAGCATCAAAACTATAAGCCAATAAATTCCTGTTGTTAAGCCAAAACAAGTTGGTGATATTTGTGATAGCAGCTTTGGCAAATTAAGACATAATTTAAATTCCTATTATTATTATTTTATAAATATTTTAAACTTTATTTTTAAAGAAGTGTTAAGATTCCAGAAAAGTTACATCAAAAATATAGTGGATTCACAGGTACCCCAGCCCCTCCCCTCTCACATTTTCCTCAATTAATAACATCTTTCATTAGTGTGGTACATATGTTATAATTGATGAACAAATGTAGAAGCATTGCTACTAATCGTGGCCTAAAATTTACATTATTGTTTACATTTTGCACCATATAATTTTATAAGTTTTAACAAAGTGTATAATGGCCTGTATCCTTCATTGCAATATCATGCAGAACAGTTACAATGTTCCAAAATGCCCCCATTTTACACCTACTGTTCCCTCTCCCTCTTCTCAGAACCTCTAGTGACCACTACCTTTATATCTAGGTTATAAGTTCTTCCATTACTAGTATAATAATAGGTTTATTTTGGTCCATAGTTGCTTTCCTCCCTTATATTTGTTCATTCCTCAATCTTGAGAATTCTGGGATGGTGATGCCCACTCTGCTTCCAGTTGAGAGGGGGCTTAGATCACATGGGACAGATAGATGGAATTGTCTTGCTTGCAGTTGTAGATACTCTCTGTTTTTTGGGATGGGGCTGCCCATCATCAACATTTTGTTAGTTGTGCTGGCCATGTCTGGTTAACTGGAGAGTAGGTGTTGGGTGCAACTCTGCTGAGATTCAGGACTCAACCAGCATATGAACAGACTAAAGATTTAAGTCTCTCTGACATTTTTTATTGGGTATATTGCTAATTGTAGGTTCAAATAAAAGGGTCAGAAGAACCATGTGTAAGGAAATTATAAATGAATCTAACTCATATTGGTGATATAGGTTAACATATATTTTTAGATAAGGCCCACTGACAGGGTCCCTACTCCCAGGAATGTGTACCCTGCCTATAGTGTCCAGATGTCACTAGTGTCCTCAGGAGCACCCCTGCTCAAGGTAATATTTACTGTGGAAGTCAGTGAGATCCTCCTGAGACACACATAAGCATAATCTCTGGAATGATCTCCTGACTCACTTTGAAATCTCTTAGCCTTAACTCTTTTCAATTTAATATTTCCCACTGCTGTTCAAAGTTTTCTTCTAAATGCATCCCTAGGAGGTGCTTGGTAATAATCCTTCAGTGCCAGGGAGGCTCAGGCCCCGATGTCATGTCCCATATCACGGGAAAGCAGTGCACTTAGATGCTGAGTTTGGCTTAGGGAGAGCCACATTTGAGTAACATGGAGGTTTTCAGGAGTTAACTCTTAGGCATTGTATATTACTAGGATAAGATTTAATTTTTCAAGAATAAGATTCATAAGTACAAGCATTCATATCTACTATGGTCATTTGCCACTTGGATTTGTTTTCTCTCTGAACTGCCCACTCAGGTTCTTTATACATTTTTCTATTGAGTTGTCTTTTTATTACTGATTTGTAGGATTTCTTTATCATTCTGGATATAAGTACTCTGTTGAATACGTGTATTATGAGTATTTTCTCCTAGACGGTGACTTGCATATTCACTTCCCTGCTGATGTATTTATGTCCTAATTTTTAATGCAGTACAATTTATCAATTTGTTCCTTTATATAGTAAAGTACTTTTAGGCTCCAATTGAAGAACTATTTCTCTCTAACATCCTGATATTCAGGTATTTTACATGCTACCTTGTCTCAAATTACATACAATATTCTTTATTTTACATAATATTTTCTCTCATTTTGTTTTCTAGATTTTATGTTTACCATTTTGCTTTTTACATGGATTTTAATGAAAATTGGGCCATATGACAGTGTATGAATGGATGTATAGTATTATAAATGCA
>PVKH010036659.1:0-11559 GCA_004027955.1 Chaetophractus vellerosus | reverse complement strand
GTTCTGTGGTTCGCCTGGGGTGTGAAAAGAGCAGGGGCCAGAATGGGATATCTGGTGCCTGAGCACATTTGAACTCAGGAGGCAATATGTTACATTCTAACAGAAACCATCAGTGAGGAACAGTAGATACTGGGAATTCCAGAAAATAGTTTTTAAAAAGTGGCCCAAACATTCTCAAAGAGCTAAAGTAAGGCACAAAGAACTAAAGTAAATCAGCAAAACAATGTTTGAGCAAATTGAGAATTTCAATAATGAAATAGAAATGTGCATAATGTATTACATGTATGTTTGTGATAATCTATCTGGTAGCAGCCTGAGGGACTAAACCAGGACACTTGTCTGACTTGCCATCCCAGAACTTACCCTTCAAGCAGAAGCAGCTTATAGACAGTTAAAAAGAAATAAATCAAATTGGCCTGGGACAAAGGATTACTAGGTTGAAGATATACAATAGAGTACCCTGGAGAGAAGGAAAATTTATTTCATAGGGTGAAGAGGGGTCATTTGGATCCTTCTAACCAGGGGAATTCCTAAGGTCATGAGTATATCCCCAGATAAGACACATGCTCAGAAAAGGTCGGAGAGAACCCTGCACTTTTGCCTCAGGTTTGTCTTGATAGGCTAAGCTCTGAAGGAGAGCACCAGCCAACACAGAGCCAATTTGAAAGACTGTGAAAAGTGTTCTTTCCATTTGTTTGTATTTGTTAACTCAAGGCATTCAGGGAAATCTCTGTCATATCACTGGATGGATATAAATCTAAGAAACAGCTCAGGTACTAAATTCCAGAGTTAACACATTAAAACTATTAAAATATGCAGTGTGCAACAAAAGATTACAAAACAAACAATTGAACGTTTACACAAGGGTAATCATAAATCTTAGCATTGTAGTATTTTGAGTATGTAATTATTCTTTTTACAGAGGATGTTAATTTTAAGCCCTATGGTAACCATAATGAAAATATCTGAAAAAATACACCCAGAAGGAAAAGAGAAAGGATTCAAAATGTCTCTCTACATAAGATTAAATTAATTGAAGCAACCAGTAATGGAATAATTGAGTGACAAAAAAGGTATGACTTACTGTGGCAGTTTGAAATTATTTTATGGATCCCAAAAAGAGAAGGTTTGTGTTTGTGGGCTGGTCCACTCATGTGCTATTTCAACTGGACTACCTCAGTAAGGCCTGACTCAGGTTGAGTCTCCACCCTCTTACTGGGTCTGATAAAAAACAGAGACATATAGGAAAAGAAAGCTCTGGGAGGCAGATGTTGCTCAAATGATTGGCGTCTGCCTGCCATATGGAGGGACTTGGGTTCGATCCCCGGGACCTCCCGGTAAAATAAAATTAAAAACAAACAAACAAGAAAACACCTAAAAAAAAAAAAAGCTCTGCCATTTTTTTATCCTGATATGTGACATAAAGGAGACGCTCAAGGAGTGGAGGCCCTGGGGAGAGATGAGCCAGCCTGATAGCTTGCACCTGAAATGGGAAGAAAGCAGAGCAGTTGAGCCTGAGAGAGAAGCAACCTAATCCTGGTTGCCCACAGCTGAGTTCTGGGAGACTGTACAGCCAGGAGGGGAAGGCAGAGACCAGGCAGAGATCACCCACCATCTTGTTTCAACATGTGGCAGCTGACTTGGGAGAGAAAGCACATCTTATAGTGCCTTGAGTTGGACATTTTGCCCTTAGAACTGTAAGCTTTTACCCCAAATAAATACTTTTTATAAGAGTCAACACATTTCTGGTACTTTGCATTTGCAACCCTTTGGAAAACTAAAACACCAAAGTTAAAATTGACAGAAGAATGTCCTGCATTATCAGTAGTTAGTTTAAATGTAAATGGATTAAGCTCCCCATCAAAAGTGAAGGATTGACAGAATGGTTAAAAATGGGTGACCCATCTATATCCTGTTTACAAGAGACTCACCTTAAATTCAAAGACACAAATAGGTTGAAATTAAAAGGATGGAGAAATAGTCCATGCAAATAATTGAGAGAGAGAGAGAGAGAGAGAGAGAGAGAGAGACCTGGCATAGCTATATTAATATCAGGTAAATAGACTTGAAGTCAGAAACTGTTCCAGGGACAAATAAAGACACCATATAGTGATAAAGTGGTCAGTTCAACTGGAAGATATAAGAATTATAAATATATATGCACCTAACAGCAGAAACCCAAAATATACAAAGGAAATGTTGACAGATTTTAGAGAAATAAATGTTCTACATTAATAGTAGGAAACTTCAATACACAACTTAGAACATCTAGACAGAAGCTCAATAAGGAAATAAAAGACACAAATGATATTATAAACCAATTGGACTTACAGACATATATTGAACACCCAACATCAAAATACACATTCTTCTCTAATGCACATGGATTATTCTCTACAATGGATGATATATTAGATCATAAAACAAGTCTCAATAACCTTAAACATATTGAAATTATACAATGTATCTTCTCAGACCAAAATTGAATGAAGTTAGAAACAGAATTGGAAAATTATCAAACATGGAGATTAAATAATACACTCTTTTTTTAAAAAACAATTTATTGAAGTATATCATTCATACATGAACATGCATAAGCTACAAGTGTTCAGTAAACATCGCGAACCTACAAAACAAACATGCATAACATCACACAGGGATCCCACACATCACCCCCCCAAATACCCTCCATTGTTCTGAAACATTTGTTAACAAATCATGAAAGAGCATCGTCAAAGTATTGCTAACTATAGTCCCTATCTTCCTCCTCTATACATATTTTAAGGATTTATTTATTTATTTACTTTTATCCATTTTCAGCCCCACCCACCCCCCAGTTTTGCTGTTTTTGTGTCCATTCACTGGGCAACTCTCTGTGTCTGTTTCCTGCCCTCTCTTCTAATCCTTCTCCTCCTGTCTTCCCTGGGATTCGATCCTTGCAATCTCTGAAGTGGGAGAGAGGCATCCTACTGCCTGTGCCACCTTAGTTCCTGATTTTTCGTTGCGTCACGTCTTGGCTCTCCCTTGTGTCATGCTACTGTCATGTCATCATCTTGCTGCATGGCTTGTGGGGCCTGATGGCTTACCCACTAGCGGGGCCTGGTGGCTGACCCATGGATGGGGCCTGAGGGCTCACTCACTCATGGGGCCTGGCAGCACACCCATGCACAGGGCCTGGTGGCTCACCCACTTGCGGGGCCCACACGCACCTTCTATATTTTTCTCTTTTTAAATTTTTACCAGGAGGCTCCAGGGATCGAACCCAGGTCCCTCCATATGGGAGATGGACGCCCATCCTCCCAAGCCTCATCTGTCCCCCTGCTATATCTCTTAAGGTTGACCAAAGATACCCAAAGTTACATTCTTTTCCCAAACAGGATGGTCATATAATAAATCAGGCTTAGTTTATCACCAAGAACAAAAACACAACATACCAAAACTTATGGGATGCAGCAAAGGAAATGCTGAGGGAAATTTATAGCTCTAAATTTTTTAATTGAGAAAGAAGGAAATTCTCAAATTAGTGACCTAACCTCACACTTGGAGGAACTAGAAAAAGAAGAACAGGGGCCGGCTGTAGCTCAATTGGTAGGGCGCTGGTTTACCACATGGGAGGCTCCGGGTTCAGTTCCCGGGGCCTCCTTGAGTGGGCAGACTGCCTTGAGAAGGCAAGCCGCCATGGCAGGTCAAAGCCGCCATGGGTGGGGCAAGCCACCACGGGCAGGGAAAGCCCCCACAGGGAGGACAAGCCCCTGAGGGGAGGACAAGCCGCCCGCGAGCAGGCAAGGCCACCACGCAGTGAGCTGACTCGGCGGGTTGCCACACTGGGGGGGAGACAAGCAGACACAGAAGAATGCAAAAATCAACATAGCAAGAACAAGCAGAAAGGGGGGGATATATAATTATATATATATATATATATATATATGAACAAACTAAACCATAAGGAAGCAGAATGAAGGAAATAACAAATATTAGAGTGGAGATAAGTGAAATAGAAAATAAAAAGCAATAGACTAGGGCCAGCTGTATCCCAGTTGGTAGGGCGCTAGTTTACCACATAGGAGGCCCTGGGTTCGGTTCCTGGGGCCTCCTCAAGCAGGCAGACCGCCTTGAGAAGGCAAGCCGCCGCGGGCAGGACAAAAAAGCCGCCACGGGCAGGGCAAGCTCGTGCTGCATGGTAAGCTGACTTGGTGGGTCGCCGCACAAGGGGGCGGGGACAAGCAGACATGAAAGAATGCAAGAATGAACACAGCAAGAATAAGCAGAAAGGGGGGGATAGGTAATAAATAAAAAATAAATCTTAAAAAAAAAAGCAATAGAGAATCAACAAAACCAAAAGTTGGCTCTTTGGAAAAATCAATAAAATAAAATAAAAAATACATTAACAAGTGCAGATGTAACTCAGTGGTTGAGTGCTTGCCTCCCACAGATGAGGTCCCAGGTTCATTCCCCAGTACCTCCTTAAAAAAAATTTAGCTACGCTGACAAAGAAAAAAAGAGATAGAGTGCTAATAACTAAATTTAGAAATGAAAGGGATACATTACTACTGACCCTATTGAGATAAAAAGGATTATAAGATTGTGGCAGTTTGAGATTATTTATGAATTCCAGAAAGAGATATTATGTTTGTAAATTGGTCTGTTTCTCTGGGTGTGATAACCCTTGAATTCAGCTGAGATGTCTTTGTTTAAATTATGTCATGATTAGGACTTTGATTTGACCACTTCAGTAGAGTGTAACTCAGTTTGAGTCCCTGCTCTCTTCATGGGCTATATAAATGGACACTCAATCAAGGAGACACACAGAAGTAGATACACAGAGAAAGAGAGACAACTCCATAGACATGGCAGAGGCCCTGGGAAGAGAGATGAGCCCATTTGCCTGATAGTTTGCAGCTGAAGAGACCAGAGCACTGAGCAGCTGAGCAGGCCCGGAAAGAAACAAGCCCTCCAGCCTATAACTGAGATCGGAAGAAGCTGGGCTCATGGAGCCCTAACAGGAAAGAGGAAGTCTGAACCCTCACAGATGTTGCCCAACATCCTGCTTCAACATGTGGCAAAAGACTGGTGAGGAACTAACCTTGAGGTGAACTCTTTAGGGCCTTGTAACTGTAAGCTTTTACCCCCAAATAAAAGCCTTTATAAAAGCCAACAGATTTCTGATACTTTGCATTAGCACCCCTTTGGCTGACTAATACAAAGAGGATACTATGAATAATTATATACCAGCAAATTACAAATTACATAACCTAAATTAAATGGACAAATTCCTAGAAACACACTAACTGCCTATACTGACTCAAGAGAAAACTACCTATACAGACCAATAACAACTAAAGAGATTGAGTCAGTAATCAAAAACTTTCCAACAAAGAAAAACCCAGGACTAGATGGATTTATGGTGAATTCTACCAAACATTCAAAGAATTATCACCAATCTTGCTCAAATTCTTCCATAATATTGAAAAGGAGGGAACACTTCCCAAGTCATTCAATGAGGCAAGCATCACCCTTCTACCAAAACCAGATAACAATTTCACAAGAAAAGAAAATTATGGACCAATATCCTTCATGTAGTCACAAACATTCTCAGCAAAATTCTTGCTAATTGAATCCAACAGCACATTAAAAGAATTATACATCATAAACAAGTGGGAATTATTCCAGGAATACCAGGGGATAAACCCAACTCAGAAACAACTCAGAAAACTAGTAATAGAAGGAAACTTCTTCAACATGATGAAGAGCATAAATGAAAAACCCATAGCTAACATCATATTCAATTGAAAGACTAAAAGCCTTCACCCTGTAGTCAGGGATAAGACTAGGATGCCCACTTTCACCACTGTTATTCAACATTTTACTGGATGTTCTAGCCAGAGCAATTAGAATACAAAAAAAATATATAAAAGACAGCCACATTGGAAAGGAAGAATTAAAACTTTTCCTATTTGCAGATACCGTGATCTTATATATTAAAAAATCCTCAAAAATTCATAAGAAAGCTACTAGAACTAATAAACTAATTCAGCAAGGTGGTGGAGTACAAGATCAACACACAAAAATCAGTTATGTTTCTATATACCAGTAACAAACAATCTCAAACAAAAATGAAGAAAATTCCATTTACAATAATAACTAAAAGAACTAAACATCTAGGAACAAATTTAATCAAGGGTGTAAAGGATTTCTACATGGAAAACTACAAAACATTGCAAGAAAGAAATTAAAGATCTAAATAAATGGGAGGACTTTCCATGTTCATGGAGTGGAAGACTAAATATTAAGGTCTCAATTGTATACAAAACAATTTACATATTCAGCACAAAACCAAACAAAATTCTGACAGACTTTTTTGCAGAAATGGAAAAGTCAATCATCAAAATTTATGGAAGGGAGAGTGGATGTAGCTCAAGCGGTCAAGCTCCTGCTTCCCATTTACAAGGTCCTGGGTCTGATCACTGGTCCCTCCTAAAAACAGACAAACAAATGAAAAAAACAACTTTCATTGGGGAGCAGATGTAGCTCAGTGGTTGAGCACCGCTTCCCATGTAAGGTCCTGGGCTCATTCCCTGGTACCTCCTTAAAAAAAAAATTCATATGGGAGGACAAAGAGTCCTGAATCACCAAAACCATCTTGAAAAAGGATCACACTTCCTGATTCTAAAACTTATTACAAAGCTATAGTAATCAAAACAGTATGGTACTGACACAAATACAGACATATAGACCAATATATACCAATGAAATTAATTCTCACACCTCTGATGAATTGATTTTATACAAGAGTACCAGGTCCACTCAATGGTGAAAGAATAGTCTCTTCAATAAATGATACTGGGAAAACTGGATATCTATATGCAAAACAATGAAAGCAGACCCCCTGCCTCATACCATATATAAAAATAAACAAAATGGATTGAAGAACTAAAAATAAAACTTCCAGAGGAAAACATAGGGAAACATCTTCAGGACCTCATATTAGGCAATGGTTTATTAGTCTTTGCACCAAAAGCATGAGCAACAAAAGAAAAAATACATACATGAAACTTCATCAAAATTTAACAATTTTGTGCATCAAAGGAAATTATCAAGAAAGGGAAAAGACAACCTATAGAATGTGAAAAAATATTTGGAAACCACATATCTGATAAGGATTTGATATCCAGAATATATGAAGAACAGTTAAAACTCAACAACAAAAAGACAAACAACCCAATTTAAAAATGGGCAAAGGACTTGCATAGACATTTTTCCAAAGAAGATATACAAATGGCCAATAAGCACATGAAAAGATCTTTTGCACAACAACTTTAGTCATTGGAGATATGCAAATCAAAGCCATAATGGATACCACTTGACATATACTAGGATGGTGTATTAGTCAGCCAAAGGGGTGCTGATGCAAAATAAAATAAATCTGTTGGCTTTTATAAAGGGTATTTACTTGGTTTAGAAGCCTACAGTTACCAGGCCATAAAGCATAAGTTACTTGCCTCAACAAAGTCTGTTGCCACATGTTGGAGCAAGATGGCTGCTAACATCTGCCAAGAGTTCAGGCTCCTTGGGTTCCTCTCTCCCCAGGGCTTGTTTCTCTCCAGGCTCAGCTGCTCTGCTCCTCTGTGTGCTTACTTCCCAGGCTCCAGCTTAAAACTCCAACCTCCCTCCTCTGCAGTGTGGTTTCTCTGTGAGTTGCCGCCCACTAAGGCGGTGGGGATGCAACGTCCTACTGACAATGGCCCAATCAAAGCCTAATCATTATTTAATCAAGTAAAAGTGAAACCTCTGAATCCAATATAATCTAATATGCTGCCACAGATAAGTATAATTTTTTTAAAAGGAAAATAAATGTTGGTGAGCATGTGGAGAATTTGGGACCCTCTTAGTCTGCTGGTGTGAATGTAAAATGGTGCAGTCTCTGTGGAAAACAGTTATACCTTCCTCAAAAGTTAAACAGAACTACCATATGATCTTGCAATTACACTCCTAGATCTAAACCAAAAAGAAGTGAAAATAGTGTCTCAAACAGATACTTGTACACCAATGTTCCTAGCAGCATAGTTACAATAGACTAAATGTGGAAAAGCACAAGTGTCCATCAACAGATAAATGGATTTAAAATATGTTTACGTAAAATGAAATATTTATCAGCTACAAAAAGGAATGAAGTTCTCACACATGCTACCACATAAACAAACCTTGAAAACGTTATAGCAAGAGAAATAAGCAATCTACAATAGACAAATTCATATAGACAGAAAGTAGATTAGAAGTTACCAAGGGCTGAGTGGAGCAGGTAATGGGTAGTATTGCTTAATGGGTACAGAGTTACTGTTTGGGGTGATGAAATATTTGGAAATAGTGGTGATAGTTATACATTGTGAATGTAATTAATTAATGTAATTCATGCTACAGAATTGTACATGTTTCAGTGTACAATTGGTTAAAATGGCAAATTATATATATATATATTTTTTTTTATTTATTACATATACCCCCCACCCCTGCTTTCTGCTTGCTCTTGCTGTGTTCATTTTTGCGTTCTTCTGTGTCTGCTTGTCTCCCCCACTGTGGGGACCCGCCGAGTCAGCTCACCGCGTGGTAGCCTGCCTGCTCGCAGCAGCTTGTCCTGCTCGCAAGGCTGTGCAGAACAGGCTCACTTGTACATTGTTGGTGGGATGCAGAAAAGTACAAACCCAATGGAGAGGCGGCTTGCCCTGCCCGTGGTGGCTTGCCTTCTCAAAGCACTCTGCCCTCTCAAGGAGGCCCCAGGAACCGAACCCGGGGCCTCCTATGTGGTAAACCAGTGCCCTACCAATTGGGCAACAGCCGGCCCCAAATTTTATATATATTTTACCACAATAAAAACTTAAGGAAAAATAAGTAAAGATAGAAAAAAAATAAAAGCTGACCATGGCCTTTTTATCTCTGCCATGGAAACCAGCAACATTCCATATGGTAGCTCTCCTTCAGGCTAGGTTCTGGAGTGAGGTAACATGGAGCAGATCTCCCAACTGATTCATAATATATGCATACATCAACCAGAAATAAACCCTAGTGCCATAAGCCAATAAAATGGGGATTATTGTTCCTGCATCATAACCTAGCCAATGTTGACAATAGTCTTACTTTTAAAATGGAAAGGGATAATGACATGGGGAGGAGTTTGTAGCATTGGAATGATGATTTACGTGTCCCAGATCACCCCAAAATTTTATCATTAAATCAGTAAGCTACTTCCATTATTCAGCTGTAAAACAAATCGTCCCAAATATTCAGGGCATTTAACAATAAGTATTTTTCATTCATGGGATTTATTGTTCAGCTAGGGTTCAGTTTAACTAGATGGGATCTGAGTGGGCTTTGCCTCAGTTTCCCTATTCCATGTTCCATGGGGAAGGTTAGTATAGTGTCTACAGTGTATAGTTGCTGAGAGGTGTGCTGAGTTAATACATACAAGTGTTTAACTGGGTTGGCAATCAGTAAGCCCTTAATCCATCTTACTGTTTTTGATAATATGATTAGTAGTCCTTCAAACCATCCATAATTTTAAGGGTTAAGTAACAAATAAGTGATAACCTTGAAAAAGAATGAGGGAAAGTTAGTTGAAATAATTATTAAAACAAAGTACAAAACTTTTGTAATTAAAATATTGTAGTATGGGCATATGAATAGAGAGAGGCCAATTTAACAGAAAAGAAAATTCTGAAATAGACTCAATTGCATGGGTAAATTTGATAAAGGGAATAAGAAAACAGAGAGGAAAATGAGGACTATTTAACAAGTGGTAGAATTATAACTATAGCCATATAGAAAAAGTAAAATTGGATCCAATCCTCATACCATATATTGGATGAATTCCAAGTGAATCCCTATTCCTCCCCTCTTCATTTATTAATATTTTATATATTTTGTTTTAAAATATATAACTTTTTTAAAAATGCATAAGCATATACATTCTTTATGTGTATCTCCCCCTTTCTCAGGTAAAAAAAACTGCATACCACACATAGTGCTATGAAGTATCTTGTTTTCACTTAACTGTGTATCCAACAATCACTCTTGGCAACATGTTGAAATTTTCATTTCTTTTACAGCTGCCTGGAGTGCCACTGTGTGGCAAGACCAGAGTTCATTCCACCAGCCACCTACTGAAGCTGTGTCCAGCCTTTTGCTATTACTAAAAGCAATGGAGAGCTTTTTAAAATTATTATTATTTTATTTTTGTATATTTGGAATAGATTCCTACAAATAGGATTGCTAGATCAAAGGTACACGTATATGTAATTCGGCCCAATTCTTCTCCATTGGGTTTGTACTTTTCTGCATCCCACCAACAATGTACAAGTGAGCCTGTTCTGCACAGCCTCATCAGCAGGGTATGGCATCAACCTGATATGTGAGAAAGAGCATCTCAATGTAGTTTTATCTCAAAAAAGTTTATTAGCATGATTAAAAACATTTTCTTGAATAATGACAGAGAGAAAGAATTTCTAAACAAGGAAGAATATTAGTGGCAATACCCAATATTTGGAATTGAATGGACAGCTTTATTGCTAATCTTCATTTTCTTGAAAAAAAAATTATTGGTTCCATAATGTTTTATTCAATCTTTATACTTGTTATTTGCCTATTGTGCTCTTCTCCTTTTTTTTTTTTTTTTTTTTTTAAATACCAGGGCCAGGGATTGAACCCAGGAGCTCATATGTGGGAAGCCAGCACTCAACCACTGAGCCACATTGGCTCCCCCTCCATATTGTTTTAGTTTTCCAAAGGGCTGCTGATGCAAATACCAGAAATAGGTTGGCTTTTTTTTTTAGGAGGTACTAGGGATTGAACCCAGGACCTCGTACATGGGAAGCAGGTGCTCAACCACTTAGCTACATCTGCACCCCACATTGGCTTTTATAAAGGAGATTTATTTGGGGTAAAAGCTTACAGTTCCAAGGCCATGAACAGAATCCAAACCAAGGCACGGCACCATAAGAGGTGATTTCTCAGCCAGCTACTGTTGATTCTGTTATCCCAGCACGTGGCAAAGCAAGATGGTCTCCTATCTCTGCCGAAGTCTCAGCCTTCCCCTCCGAGCTCACCGTATCCTCTTTAACAGCTCTATGGGCCCAGCCTTTTGGGGGCTTCATTCTTAAGTGATTCTCTAACCCTCTCACACATGGCAGCTTCCTTTTCCTGTGTCTGTCTGTCTGTCTCTCTCTCTCTCTGTATCCATTTTTATCAGACCCAGCAAGAGGGTGGAGACTCAACATGAACCACAACCCACTGACATAGTCTAATCAAAAGCCCAAAATTGATCTTATCAATTAATCTAATCAAATGTCCTTCAACTGACTTTATTGTTTTAAGATTTATTTTTTTAATTTATTACATCCCCCCCCCTTCTGCTTGCTCTTGCTGTGTGTCCATTCTTGTGTTCCTCTCTGTCCGCTTTGTCTCCCCCCATTGCAGCGACGTAGCCGAGACCAGTCACCGCGCAGGTGGCTTTGCCCCGCTTGTGGGCGGCTTCTGCTTCCATTCACGGCTGGCTCCGCTTCAGTTCGC
>PVKH010036658.1:0-11559 GCA_004027955.1 Chaetophractus vellerosus | reverse complement strand
TTTTAAAAAAAATAAAAAATAAAAAAAAGAAACACTGCAGATGTGCTAAAATTTGTCAATGAAGGTTCTACCCCACTTTCTGCCGTAACTAAAGCCATGCTTTTTCTGAGGATTTCTCTTACCCTAAAATCCTCTAGAGTTGATGTTGCTCATTTCCCTTGCCCCACATCCCATGGATCCCAGAAAGAAAAGCGGGTGTTATCATTTCTTTTTATTGCCTCATTTGCATCCCTTGTCTCCTTATAAAAATTCCTTCACTAAGAGCCAGGTCATATGCTTATACCCTTTCTGTAATTCCTAACTGCTGTAATCTGCTTGTGATAGTTTGAAGTTATATGTACCTGAGAAAAACATTTTCTTAAATCTAATCCATTCCTGTGAGTGTGAACTCATTGTAAATAGGATGTTTGATGAAGTTACATCAGTTAGGGTGTGGCCCACCTCAATTAGGATGGGTCTTAATCCTATTATTAGAGTCCTTTATAAGTGAATGACATTCACAGAGAGAAAGCCACAGAAGCAAGAAGCGGAACTCAATGAAACCCGGATGAGGAGAGACCAGCAGATGCTGCCATGAGCCTTGCCATGTGGCAGAGGAGCCAACAATCGCTGGCAGCTGATCTTTGGGAAGAAAGCATTGCCTTGATGATGCCCTGTTTTGGACATTCTCCCCGGCCTCAAAAATGTTGATGAAGAAATTCCCATTGTTTAAGCCAAACCATTTCATGGTATTTGCTTAAGCAGCCTAGGAAATTAAAGCACTGCTCAAACTCATTCTGAGTTTTAAGAAGAACGTATCGATTTAAGCTTTTACAGAAATTGTTGTGTTTCAGCTTAATTTGTTCAAACTTACAGTGCTAACTTAATTTTTAAGAACTTCTGTATTTAAGCTCATCTTCACAGAAATTGTGTGTTTCAGCTAGGTTCACTGATCTCCAGGTCTTTACCCCTCATTCACTGAAGACTTTAACACCAGTTATTGAATCTTCTCTCTCTTTCCTTCATCATTACCTGCATGAAACTTACCTAGTTCGTTGGCACTCCTTTTCTCACATATATTTTTAACAATGGTAGAAAATAAGAATTAATGAGAAAATAGCTTACATATTATAAATTTAAGTTAACAGGGGAAAGTATTTATCAGTTTCACTTATGCAATTCATTCTGAAAGCTTAAGTACTACCAAACTTACTCCAGTAAGAGTCAAAAAGAAATTCAAGTTGCCAAGGAGGGATTCTTATAAGGAACAGAATAAAGAGGTCTTTTGTTTGCTGACTTTTATTAAACAAGTAATATATCTAACTTTTTTTTTCTATCTGGTTGCCTCATCATCTTTTTGGTGCGTTGCTTCGCCGCCCCTTGACACGCAGGTCTGGGATGCCTTTTTTTAGCACGAGGTCCCAGGGATCGAACCTGGGTCCTCCATATGGTAAACAAGAGCTCAGTTGCTTGAGCCACCGCCGCTTCCCTATATGTAACTTTTAAAAAGCAGAAAATATTTCTATAATATATTGTAAAATACAAAAGCATAAAGAAAAAAAAACCCTAATTCCAGCTATTCTTGATTATCACTCTTAATATTTGCTAACCATCTTTCCTCATATTTTATTCTGAATATACACAGAAAGGGTATCTTGTATGGAAATTGCTTATATTACATCTTGTTTTGTTGGCTCCCCTACTATACCCTAGTGAACTACATTTTTTTTCCTCCTGAAGTACCGGGACCAGGGATTGAACCCGGGACCTCATACACAGGAGGCCGGTGCTCAACTGCTGAGCCACATCGGCTCGGCTCCCAAGTTGGCTCCCCCGTTTACTTGTTGTTTTGCTTGTTTTCTTTAGGAGACACCAGGAACCAAACCCAGGACCTCCCATGTGAGAGGCACACGTTCAACTGCTTGAGCCACATCCGTTCCCTGATCTACATATTTTTTGGCCTGAGGGTAATAATATAAAGTACCTACCATGTGGTTTCCCACTCCTCTCTGTTCGTGCTTTTTGGCACTCCCCAGGTTTAGGAGAAAGAGATACAGAGACAGAGGAACTCTTTTTTTTTTTTTTTTTTTTTTTTTTTATACAGAGGAACTCTTGCTTCATGGAACAGTGAGGGAAAACAGTTGTCACAACGGGTGTTAGCTGTTTGACTTATACATGGTACATGGTCCTTTTAGAAGGCTGGGTCTTGATGGTTATCCATAATTGATGGGGGAAGAAAACAAGGTCCAGCGTAGGAAGAGCCAGGTCAAGGTTATGGCACAATTTGGGGATGACTGGAGCTCAGCTTCCATTTCTCCCCCCAAATTCCATCTCTCCTCTTCTAAGGCACTCAAAATAAACAAGTCACTCATGATTTTTCTGTAAAACTTCTCTAAAATAATAAAAAATAATTTAAAAAACTGTAGTAATGATTATGAATTGGCTTTGCTGTCAAGTTCCCTCTCTGGTTATTTTAATATTTGTTTTGTGAATATTCTCAGGCAGTTATTTAGGAATGCATAAGATTAGAATCATATCTTCCTGACGAACTGAAATTTTTACCATTCTCTAGTGACTTTATCTCTAGTCATGTATTTGCTGTACAGTCTATTTTGTATTGTATTTAGATACAGCTATCTCTTGGAGATACTATTTGCCTGATATATATGTAAAGATCCCCCGCCCCCCCACCCCTTGTTGTTTTTGCACTTGCTGTCTGATTGCTTGTCTTCTCTTTAGGAGGCACGGGGAACAAATTCTGGGACCTCCGATGTGGGAGTGGCACTCAATTTCTTGAGCTACCTCAGCTCCCTGGTTTGTTGTGTCTTCTCATTGTCTCTACTCTTTTTTCTGTGTTTTCGTGTCTCTTGTTGCATCAGCTGTCTTGCTCATCTTCTCTAGGAGGCACCGGTCACCAAACCTGGGGCCTCCCATGTGGTAGGCAGGAGCTCAATCTCTTGAGCCACATCCACCTCCCCTCTGTATTTTTCACCTCGAGGAGTTCTTGTGTTCTTTAGATGTGTCCCTTGTAAAGAGCCCTTAGCTGCTTAAAAAAAAAAAAAAAAGTCCCATCTCATAATCTTTGATTTTAACTGAAACAGAGTGCACTTACATTTATTGGGATTAATAATGTATTTGGATTTATTTCTAATGGATTTATTCATTATGTGGTTTCTGTTTATCTTTTTCTTTTTGTTTTCTCCTCCCTTTCTTGTCTGCCTTTGGGATGATTTTTTTCCCACTCCATTATTTTAAGTTTGGAAGCGTTCTCTTTCTCTCTCCTTGCTTAATTCCCTCACTTCCTCTTTCTCTTTAATGGTTACCCTGGTTATTTTCACACGCATACTAAACTCAATATATTTACCATCATCCTGCAATAAATGGACCTTAGAATGCTTTAATCTAGTACCTCTTTCACAAGTTTGCTCTGGCCTCCAGTATTTTCTATTTTATATATTAACCTATTTTCTACACACTCCTGACATAGCATTGCCAGAGATTCCCTACCTCCATATAATTAATGCTACCCAGTTAATGCAGAATCCCTAAAGTTCACGACTCCTGCAACCATGTGCATTTTATCTTGTACAATATCATTATATAGTACAACTTTCATTCAATAATGTACTCTCAACATTCCCCTTCATGTGGCAGGCTATCAAAATAAAAGGATCTCTCAAATCTTATACTCATTGTAGGATTAAAAACAATCATGGAAAGCCACCATTAGTATGTTCTAGGTCAGTTCAGCTAATCTCCCCGGGGCATACAGTTCTATTCACGTTAGAAACTTGTAAGAGATGTCTGAAATGAGAGTTGCCTGATAAGGAGAAAGAAAGAAACTTTTACTGAAAAAAAGTTTCAGAGACTCAATCAAGGTACATTTTATTAGAGGGCCTATAAGAATGCTTCAACTCTGAAGCATGTTAGTACACTTTTTTCCCCCTCGCATATCCTGTATTTCTTTGAGAAAATACAATTAGATAGGAACTCCTTTTATTCATCCTACCATCATATTCTCAGCTCTGCTTGCACTGAAATCTATATTCTCTCAACCTCCTGTCCACAGAAAAAGTATCCAAGTTCCTATCAAACAATATGAGCCATCTGTACAGCAGCCTCATCTTCTCCCAGACTGTCACTTTTGTCTGCAGTTATCTTATTTGGTCATTACCATCAGTTTACAAACATATACTAAATATTCCTTAATAAAAAATAAACTAAAAACAAAGAATCAAAAACCCCTTCCTTAATCTCATATCTAGTTCAAGCTACTCTGGAATTGGTGTCTCCTCTTCCTATCCTCGCATTCACTCTTTAACTCTGATAACTATAAATATTTATGTTCTGAGTACTGTTCTAAGATTTTTAAAAATGTAAAATATGAGAAGATGGTGCACCTGGATTAAGGAAACACGCACAAATGTTAAGAAACTTGCAGAAAGCCTTAACAGTGGTAGGACCAAATTCAAAATTAGGCAGATTGATTCCAGAGCCTATGCTCTTATAAATTACTCTATGCTCCCAGCAATTCATCAAGACAGCTTTTGAAATGGTCCGTAATGGCCTACCTATTTCCAAATCCAAATGACACTGTGGTGGTGATCACAGTAGCAATGAACACAGGTGACCATCTCTATCTTCATATTCTTTGCTCTCTTGGTTTCTAAAACACACTCTAGACTAGATATCCTCCTGTCATTTTAGGCTAGAATACTGGCTTTTCTAAAGGTTTATGATTCCCAAGTTATTGAGGAAGTCTCCTCTGACTAACAAATCTTAGCATATCCCAAACCAATTATTCATTCTATTATCACCAAACTACTTCTCCATGGCCTCCAACATCTTACTAAATGGCATCATGCCATTTGTAGAAAGTAAAAACTTTGGCATTGTCTTCAATGCTTCCTTTGTCATCCATGTACCTCAACAAGTTCTGCCAGTTCATCTCCAAAATAAATCTCAGAACTACCCATTTCCATCCATCACCAATGCATCATCTCTTGTCATAACATCTATCATCCTGCTTCAGGATTACTGCAACCTCATCCTTTTAAATGGGCACCCTACCCCTTCTCTGGCTCTACTTCAATCCACTCTTCACTAAGAATCAAGTGATGTTTTCAAAATGTCAATCCTATCAGTCATTGCACTTACAAATACAATCCAGGTCCTTTACCACAGCGGCATAACTTATATGCCTCAGACCTGTATTTTCAACATCTCACACTTTTCCCTTCTCTACTACGGAAATTCCTTTCCTGGCATTTACCTCCCCCCACCACACACAGTAGGACTAGGAAGGTCTCAAGATGGCAGCAGGATTATGTGTCCTGATACTATATATCTAATATTCGGCATGTAATAGGTATTTAGGCAAATATTTGTCAAATAAATGTTTTCAAGTTTTCTTTCCTTTCTATTGCACAAAATAGTTGTCATAACTTTATCTTAGCTATCCCACTAAGTAGATGTGAAACAATGAGCCTGTCACTTATCTCTCATTTTAATAGATATAAAATGCAGAAATAATATGCATACCACCTGCTACTCAATAGAGCCATTGTAAGGATAAAACGGTTTGGATCAGTGGTTCTCAAAGTGTAGGCCCTCATTCAGTAGCATCAAATCATCTGGAAACTTGTTAGAAATCCAAGTTCTCAGCCACTGTCCTAGACTTACTGTGTCAGAATTTCTGGGAATGCAGCACCATGCTTTAACAAGGCCACTAGGTGATTCTAATGCATTAAAGCTTAAGAACCAATTATTTAGATGAAAACACAAAAAATTGATAATTAAATGTCAGGCCATGTTATTACTGGCTTGTATGACAAAATCATAATTAGTGGTAAATAATAAAATTACAAAACCAGGCTTTTTCATATAAAGTGTTGCATCAAGTATTTTAAACAGAGAAGTATCTTAAAATGCAAAATACATATGCACTTGAGTAGGGAAAGCAAAGAGGTATTGCTCATATAATATACACAGCTAAGTAATACCCGAGACACTAGTTTCAAGATGATGATGAATGAAAATTAGGACAGAGGCTTTGTTGAAGTAGGAATAGAGAATGTTTTCCAGGTCCTCAGATGATTTGGGTATTATATAAGGCACCAGTTCATATGTATCCAGGCAGTGTGGGACTTACCAAGATTTCTCTTATAAATCTTGACTCACGATGGCTCAGTCACATATATATTTTTTCCACTTTTTTATTTTTTAAAAGATACTTCAATTACATAAATTTTACAGAGTATAGGAGATTCCCATATGTCCCAACATATATTATTAATATTATCAATTAGGACAGGAGTGAAATAGATGTACTTAGAGGATTGAGATCATCTGCCTCCTGACACGCTGAATAAAATGACGATTCTGAATCTCAGATTCTATTATTCTCTATGGACCAAGACAATCAGTCTTGCTGGGGGATCCTGGGCCATGACCAACAGACACATTACAGCATTCCTCCTAGCACTGTCTTAAGGGCCAGGCTTGATTTACTCTGGTGACTCCAAAGCTGGACAAAGATAGGAGCAGATTTAAAAGAGCTGTGACACATGAGCCATAGGAGGAAAAATGGAGTTTAGGAAAATATATCTTGTGATTAAAATATTTATACAGATTTTCCTCCTTCTTTGAGTGATAAATGGAGGCAATTAAAAACACTGCACACACACACACTGCACAAATGTCACGTACAACTCCATACATTTAGTACATAACCTTTAAACAAAAAAAAAACCAAAACATTTTCTACTAGGGGCCGGCCGTATAGCCCAGTGGATAGGGCGCCAGTATACCACATGGGAGGCCCCGGGTTCGGTTCTGGGGTACCTCTCCTAGCAGGTAGACTGCCTTGAGAAGGGCAAGCCGCCGTGGGCAGGGCAAAAAGCTGCCATGGGCAGGGCAGGTCACCTGCGGAGCGCAGCCAGCCACCCGCAAACTGAAGCAGAACCCGCCCACAAGTGGGGCAAAGCCGCCTGCGCGGTGACCAGTCTCGGCGCGTCGCCGCAACGGGGGGAGACAAAGCGGACAGAGAGGAACACAGGAATGGACACACAGCAAGAGCAAGCAGAAAGAGGGGAGGGGATATGTAATAAATAAAAAATAAATCTTTATTAAAAACAAAAACATTTTCTATTAGAATGGACTGATTCAGAAATGTATGTAATTTACAGCCATTCATCCAAAATGGCTAATAAAAGATACACAGTAATATAGTAGCTTAAAAATTTAACTGAGTTCGATTTTTTTTTTTCAGTTAGGCAGCTGAATTTTTTTTTAAAGGGAGTTTTGAAATCAACCTTATATGCTGTATAATGCTCATGGCTACCATTATTCAAGAAAACCTTTCATAAGATTCATTATATCAAGTTAAACACTGTGATGTCAAGTAAAAAGTATCTTCAGAAAGGATTGGTTTAAGGAAGAGACTTTTGTCCAGCATCTAAGTTGCTTTTCTTACCCCCATCCCACCCTCTCCCCCACCTCTTCAAACTCAAACAAAAAGGACGTGTCTGTCAAAGCAGTGGAAGGAATGAAACAGTCTGCAGGTTAAGACTGAGATTCAGGTGTTAGCATTTAACTCACTGAATTGTGGAAGTTCTGGGAAGTTAAATGTTTTTATCTTTCAAAAAATGTAATGATATCTGGTAATGGATGGTGGTGAGGATAGCACCACTGTGAATGTGGTTAAATCCCACTTCCTGGGTATGGTTGGAATGGGAAATTTTATTTTGTTTATAATTCCATAATAAAAAAAGAGGAAAAAATTTAATGATCAAAAATTTAGAAATATACGAACAGAAAAATTAATATTCCTGTTTAGTGTATCTGAAAAAGGCAAATTATATGAAGTCTATGTATCCTTATTTAACTAAAAGTCCACTTTGTTAGCCCAAATGATATGCTGCAAAATAGTTAGAAATGTGAAGAGACCATATAGTACATACTATAACGTCAAAATAAATTAAACGCATTTGGGATTATGCTGTCATTTTAATTTTAATAAAATAGATAATTTCGTATTACATAGAGAACAAATCCATCCACTCACCATTGATAAAATTTTAGAAATATTTCCTATAAAAATCTTAGTATTTGATTGGGAATGAATCCATTATGACATTGTTTCTATAGGTACAGCTTTCCCATCCCTACCCCTATTACTGAGAAATTTTAAAAATACAGAAAAGTACAAAAAATAAGACAAGATATCCATATACCACAATCCAGAATTAACCAGTATCTTGATATGTTTACTTGCAGTCTTTGTTTTTAAGAGAAATGGGTATTTATATATAAAGCTGCAGTCCCCTTTTACCAATCCTCAACCCACCTCCCATATTCATTCCCTTCCCTCCAACACTCTTCACAGGCAAACACTACCAAGAGTTTGGTCTGTATCCTTCCAATCCTTTTCAGAAACATTTACATACAATATGCATCCATTACCAATATAAACTACTATATTTCGTGAGGGAAGTCTTTATTAAAATTTACAAAAATGTCACTATACTATATGCATCATTGTGCAACTTGATTATTCCCTCTCCACATGATTTTTGACATGTTTCTCTATTAAAACATGTCTCATTTGTTGCATTTTACAGAAATAGTATCCGTCACAAGCATTTTCCGTTTTGTTCCTGGTGGGCATTTGAGTTGTTTCCAATTTTTGGCTACAACAAATAATGCCACAGTAAATATCCTCCTGGTACATATTTCCTGAGTATACATACTCAGAGTAGAATTGCTAGATATTTTTTGATTTGTTGTAAGGAATGCTCTCCTATGCTCAAGACTGTTTAATTATATAGCTTTTTCATATTCCTGTTTTTAATCCCTTTGACTTTGACTTTTGTATATGGTTTATGTACCTCCTGGACAACAAATTATCTCCAAACTATTTTTAAAATAGTCCCATTATTTCACCATTTCCTGATGCCATTTCTGCGTATTCCAAATCCTATTAACTGCGTTAAGTCTGTTTCTGGGTTCACTTCTGCTGCTCCAACACTGTTCCAATACTTCAAGAGTTACATATTATTTGTAGATGATATCTAGTTTTGTATTTTGCTTTCCAATACTTACTTTTTTTCTAACATTGATTAGGATTTCTATAACTATGCTGATATCAATGATGATAGCAGGCATCTGCTTCTTGTTCCCAATTTTAGTGGAAATGCTTCTAAAGGTTCACCATTACCTTTGCGGTTTGCTATAGGTTTTTGTTGATCACAGGATTTTTATCATATGAATGTCCTTCTCTTCAGTGTGTATAATCTGGTGTCCCATACGTTTTTAGCTTTGTTTCCCTCATTCATGGTTCTTTGCTTCAGAATAATTATTTCTGATGTGCTATGAGATGTAAATTCCCAATGGAACTGTTCCCATTTTCAAGGTATTCATAGGATTTTTTAATGAGTATGAATTTTCTGATGCCTAATGTGGTGTGACTTCTGGCTGAAAGCTTTCCCACATTCACTACACTGATAAGGCTTCTTACCTGTGTGTATTCTCAAATGTAGAGCAAGAGTTGAAAACTGAGAGAAGGCTTTCCCACATTCATTACAACCATAGGGTTTCTCACCCGTATGGCTTCTCACATGCACAGTAAGAGATGAACTTTGAGAGAAGGCTTTTCCACATACATTGCATTCGTAAGGTTTATCACCTGAATGAATTCTCACATGTACAATAAGTGATGTTCGTTGAGAGAAGGCTTTTCCACATTCGTTACATTCATAGGGTTTCTCTCCAGTGTGAATGTTTTGATGTTTTATGAGGTACTTCTTCTGGCCAAAAGCTGTGCCACATTCACTACATTTAAAGGGTTTCTCTCCAATATGAATTTTCTCATGCTCAGTAAGGTTTGATTTGCCACTGAAGGTTTTCCCACACTCCTTACATACAAAGGGCTTCTCTCCTGTGTGAGTTCTCTGGTGTCTGATGAGGTTTGACTTCTGAATGAAAGCTTTCCCACAATCCTTACACTCAAATGGTTTCTCACCAGTGTGAATCTTCTGATGGGTAAGGAGGTTTTCCTTCTGGCTGAAGGATTTTCCACATTCATTACATTCAAAAAGCTTCTCTCCAGTATGAGTGTTCTGATGTTTAATGACATACTGCTTTTGGCTGAATGCTTTTCCACATTCATTACATTCAAAAGGTTTCTCTCTAGTATGAAAATGTTCATGCTCAGTGAGGTTTGATTTGTGGCTGAAGACTTTGCCGCATACCTTACAGGCAAAGGGGTTTCCCCCACTATAAATTCTCTGTTGACTGAGGTTGGACATCTGAATGGAAGTTTTCCCACATTCACAGGGTTTCTCTCCAATATGAATTTTTTGATGAATGAAGATTTACTTTTGGTTGACAATTTCTCCACATTTCCTACATTTATAAGGCTTTCTTCCTGTATTACCTTTCAAATGTAGAGTAAGAAATGATATTCGAGAGAAAAGTTTATCATACTCAGTACATTCAAAGGTTTCTCTCCAGCATAAACTTTCCAAGGCTCAGTGAAGTTTTGTTATATTCACTGATTTCTCTCCAGTATGAATTTTCTTCTGCTCAATGAGTTGTGTCATCTCACTAAAGGCATTTCAATATTTCTTAGAAGCACAGGGTTTCTCTCTGGCACGACTTCTACATTTAATGAAATACGACATGAATGAAAGAAAGCTCCTGAAATTCAGGAAATTCAGAGGGTTTCTCTCCAGTATGAATGTTCTAGTATCAGTGGGGTTCAAAAAATTTTAACAGAGGGCATTTCCACACTGATTTACACTTTACAGGGGGTAAGCTGTGGCAGAAAGATTTAACTAATTAATTTGATGATTCTTTCCCATACAGTTTCCCTCATGATGAATTAAGTCTAAATTGTATTTCAAACTTTTTCTAGATGAGTTCAAAGAGGTTTTGCCTTAAAAGAAAAGGTCTGAGTTCAGAGGAAGTATTTTTTCCATTTTTCTTATATTCATTGCCTTTTTCCTCAGTCTGTTCTTTACTGGAGATGGAAGCAACTTGCGTGTCAAGTCTTGTAGCCTCTCTATCTGCTCACTATTTTCTTAGGCTTCTTCTAAAAGGAGTACAAAGAATCATCATTTAAAGGAGTTAACGTATAAAGTGTTTAGAATCATGTCTGGCACATGATAAGCACTCAATAAACATTAGTTTAATGTTATCACTAATACTTGTGAATTTTCCCATGATGTACTAGAAATAAAATTTCGGACTGCGTTTTTGTGGGATTAATTTTGGTAACCAGTTTCCCAGGATGAAAGAATGAAACCCTTGTGGAGGATATCTGGATAGAAAATTAATATTCACAGGTCCACAAAGCTTGGATTACTCTTGAAAAGTAACCTTCTCCATTTAGATATCAGCAAATTGGGCACAGCAACCAATGAGAAGGAGTTAAATAGGATAAAAGATGACCACATAAAATTTTAGAAAGTCCACCTGGGGCCCGGCTAGATAGCTCAGTGGATAAAGAGCTCGCTGGGAAACCACATGGGAGGCCCTGGGTTCGGTTCCCGGGGACCTCTCCTAGCGGGCAGACCGCCT
>PVKH010036657.1:0-11560 GCA_004027955.1 Chaetophractus vellerosus | reverse complement strand
GCCGTGGGCAGGGCAAAAAGCTGCCACGGACAGGGCAAAAGCCGCCACGGGCAGGGCAGGTCGCCTGTGAATGGAACGCAGCCAGCCACCCGCGAACTGGAGCCGGCCGTGAATAGAAGCAGAAGCCGCCCTCAAGCGGGGAAAGCCGCGCCTGCGCAGTGACCAAGTCTCGGCGCGTCGCCGCAACGGGGGGGAAGGGGAGATATGTAATAAAATAAATAAATCTTTAAAAAAATAAATAAATAAAAAATAAAAACATTTTTGCCTATTTGTGACCCTTTCTCCTTCCAAATAAGTTTTATAATAGGCTTTTCCATATCTGCCAAATTGGCTGTTGGAATTTTGATTGGGATTTTGTTGAATCTATTTGGTAGAATTGACATCTTAATGATATTTAGTCTTCCAATCCATGAACATGGAATGATCTTCCATTTCTTTCGGCCTTCTTTGGTTTCTTTTAGCAATGTTTTGTAGTTTTCTGAATATAGGTCCTTTATGTCCTTGGTTAAGTTTATTCTTAAATATCTGATTCTTTTAGTCACGTTTGTAAATGAAATTTTTTTCTGACTTCCTCCTCAGAGTGCTCATTAGTAGTGTATAGAAATACTACTGATTTTTGCATATTAATCTTGTATCCTGCCACTTTGCTGGATTCATCAATGAGTTCTGGTAGCTTTGTTGTGGATTTTTCAGGATTTTTCTAGGTATATGATCATATTAGCAGTGAATAGCGAATGTTTTACTTCTTCTTTCCTATTTGGGTGTCTTTTATTTCTTTTTCTTGCCTAATTGCTTTAGCCAGAACTTGTAGCACAATATTGAATAACAGTGGTGACTGTGGGCAGCCTTGTCTTTTTCCTGATCTCAAGGGAAACTTTCAGTCTTTCACCATTAAGTACAATGTTATCTGTGGCTTTTTCATATATTCACTTTACCTTTTTGATAAAATTTCCTTCTATTCCTGTCATTCAAAGTGCTTTTATCAAGAAAGGATGCTGTATTTTCTCAGATGTCTTTTCTGCATCAATCAAGATGATCATGTGATTTTTCTTCAACTTATTAATTTAGTGTACTACACTAATTATTTTTCTTGTGTTGAACTGCCCTCGCATAACTGGGGAGAAACCCACTTGATCGTGGCATATAATTTGTGTAATGTGCTTTTGGATTTGGTTAGCAAGTATTTTGTTGAGGATTTTGCATCTGTATTCATTAGAAAGATTGGTCTGTAATTTTCTCTTTTCATATATCTTTATCTGGATTGTTATTAGGGTGATGTTGTCTTCATAGAATGAGTTTGGTAGTGATCCTTCCTGTTCAATTTTCTGGAGAAGTTTGAGCAAGATTGATATTAGATCTTCTTTGAATCACTGGTATAATTCACCTGTGAAGCCATCTGGTGCTGGGATTTTCATTTTGGGTAGTTTTTTGTTGACAGTTTAAATCTCATTACTTATGATTGGTTTGCTGATGTTTTCTATTTCTTCTAGTAGCAGTGTAGGTTTTTCGTGTGTCTAGGAATTTGTCCATTTTGTTTACATTGCCTAGTTTGGGTACCATTGTTCATAGTACCTCTTATTATCTCTTTTATTTCTGTGAGGTCAGTGGTAATGTCCCCCTCTTGTATCTGATTTTATTTATATTCTCTTTCTTTGTCAATCTAGCTAAGGGTTTGTCAATTTTGTTGATATTCTCAAAGAACCAGCTTTGGGTTTTGTTGATTCTCTCTATTGTTTTGTTGTTGTTGTTGTTGTTGTTGTTGTTGTTGTTGTTGCTGTTGTTGTTCTCAATTTCATTTATTTCTGCTCTGATCTTTATTATTTATTTTCTTTGGTTTGGTTTGGGACTAGTTTGCTGTTCTTTTTCTAGTTCATCCGATGTGCAGGTTAGGTTTTCAATTTTCGCTGTTTCATCTTTTTTCATTGTAAGCATTGAGAGCTATAAATTTCCCTCTCATTACTGCCTTTGCTGCATCCCATAGGTTTTGATGTTCTGTTCTCATTTTCATCCATCTTGAAATATTTACTGATTTGTCATGCAATTTATTCTTTGACCCACTGATCATTTAAGAGTGTGTTGTTTATCTCCATATATTTGTGAATTTTCTCTTTTTCAGCCTGTTATTGATTTGCAGCTTTATTCCATTATAGTCAGAGAAAGTACTGTGTATAATTTCAGTCTTTTTACATTTATTGAGACCTGTCTTGTGTTCCAAGATATGGTCTATCCTGGAAAAAGATCAATGACACTTGAGAATAATGTATATCCTGTTGTTACAGGGTGCAGTGCTCTACAGGTCTAGTTCATTTATCACATTATTCAAGCTTTCTGTTTCCTTATATATCCTCTGTCTAGATGTTCTATCCAATGCTGAGAGTGGTGTGTTGAAGTCTCCAGTAGAGATGTCTATTTCTCCCTTCTTTTTTGCCAGTGTGTGTCTCATGTATTTTGGGATATCTAAATTAGGTGCATAAATATTTATGCTTGTTATTTCTTCTTGGTGAATTTCCCCTTTTATTAATATATAATGACCTTCTTCATCTCTTATAACAGATTTGCATTTAAAATCTGTTTTGTCTGATATTAGTATTGTTACTCCAGTTCTTTTTTGGTTACTATTTGCTTGGAATATATTTCTCCAACCTTTCTCTTTAATACTGATTGTGTCCTTGCATCTGAGGTGAGTCTCTTGTAGATGGTATATAAATGGCTCATCTTTTTTTCATCCATTCTTTCAGTCTATGTCTTTTGATTGGGTAGTCTGATCCATTAACATTCAGTGGTACTACTGTGATGGCATTACTTACTTTGTCCATTTTATCCTTTGACTTTCTGTTGTCATTTCTTACTATTGTCTTTCTTTTTGCTCTTTTACTTATCCTTACTAATAGTCTTCATTTCTACTCTCTTCTCCAAGTCTCTTGTCTTTTCCTTTCAGATGAAGAACTCCTTTTAGTGTCTCTTATAAGTCTAGCTCTTGGTGACAAACTCTCTCAATTTTTGTTTGTCTGTGAAGACTTTAAACTCACCCTCATTTTTGAAGGACAGTTTTGCTGGATAAAGAATTCTTGGCTGGCAGTTTTCAGAAACTTAAATATAGCATACCACTGCCTTCTTGCCTCCATGGTTTCTGATGAGAGATTGGCACTTTTACTGAGCTACCCTTGTATGTAATGCATTGTTTTCTCTTGCTGCTTTCAGAATCCTCTCTTTGTCTCTGGTATTTCACATTCTGAATAGTTGAAGTCTCAGAGTAGGTTTATTCAGATTTATTCTGTTTGGGGTCCATTGTCTTTCTTGGATATTGATGTCTTTCATAAGGGTTGGGAACTTTTTGATCATTATGTCCTCAAATATTTTTTCTGCCTTTTTTGTTCTCCTTCTGAGACACTTATAACATGTGTGTTTGTGTGCTTTGCATTGTCATTTAATTCCCTGAGATCTGTTGTGTTTTTTCCATTGTATTTTCTTTCCATCCTCCTCTTTTCACGTTCAGATGCTCTATCCTCCACCACACTTATTCTGTCTTCAACCAATTGAAATCCGCTGTTATATGCCTCTAACGTACTTTTAATCTTATCCATTGTGTCTTTCATTCCCATAAGCTCTGTTACTTTTCTTTGCAGGCTTTAAAATTGTTCTTTATGCTTACCCAGTGTCTTCTTACTATCCTTTATATCTTTTAGGAGATTTGTGTGAACATCATTGATTAGTTGTCTTATATTCTGTGTCTCATCAAGATTTTTTATTTGATTCTTTGTCTGACTTCACTTTGTTAATGTGATGTATTGCATTAACCGATTTTCTTATATTGAAACACCCTTCCATACCTGGGATAAAATTCAGTTGATCATGGTGTATAATTCTTCCAATGTGCTGGTGGATTCAATTTGCAAGTACTTTATAGAGGATTTTTCATCTTTATTTTTAAGGGAAATTGGTCTGTATTTTCTTTTCCTACAGTGTCTTTATCTTGCTTCAGAATTATGGTGATATTGGCTTCATGGAATGAGTTAGGCAGTGTTTCCTCCTATTCAGTGTTTTGGAAGAGTTTGAGCAGGATTTGTAATAAATCTTCTTGGAATTATTGGTAGAATTCACTATGAAGCCATCTGGTCCTGGTTTTTTCTTTGTTAGGAGGCTTTTTGATAACTTATTTAATCTATTTTCTTGTAATTGGTCTGTTGGGTTCTTCTATTTCTTCTAGCATCAGTGTAGGTAGTTCATTGTGTCTAGGAATTTGTGCATTTCATCCAGGTTGTCTATTTGTTGGCATAATGTTGTCATAGTATCCTCTTATGATCCTTTTTATATTTGTGTGGTCAGTAGTAATGTCTCCACTTGCATCTCTGATTTTATTTATTTGTGACTTTTCTTAATTTTTCTTTGTCAGTCTAGCTAAATGTTCAACAAAGATCGTTTAAAGACTCACCTCTTGGTTCTGATAATGCTGTCTATTATTTTTATGGTATATTTCATTTATTTATGCTCTAATCTATGTTAATTCTTTCCTTCTGTTTGCATTGGGTTTAGTTTGCTGTCCTTTTTCAGTTTCTTCCAGATATGCAGTTAGGGATATAAGTTTCCCTCTCAGCACTGCTTTGCTGCGTCTCATAAATTTTGATAGGTTGTGTGCTCTTTTTCATTCATATAGAGATATTTATTGATCTCCCTTGTAATTTCTTCTTTGACACAATGATTATTTATAGAGTGTTATTTAACTTCCATATATTATTGTATTTTCCAGTTTTCTGTCTGTTACTGATTTCCAGCTTCATTCCATTATGGTCACAGAAGATGCTTTCTATAATTTCAGTCTTTTTAAATTTATTGAAACATATTTTGTCAAGCAACATGTGGTCTGTCTTGGAGGATGATTCGTGTGCACTTGAGAAGAATGTAGACCCTGGTATTTTAGGGTACAGTGTTCTGTGTATGTCTGTTAGGTCTAGTTAATTTATACTATTATTCAAATCTCTCTTTCTTTATTCATCCTCTGTCTATATGTTCTATCTATTGATCAGAGTGGTGTACTGGACTCACTAATTATTATTGCAGATATGTCTGTTTCTCCATTTAGTTTTGTCAGTGTTTGCCTCATATTTTGGTGAACCCTGGTTTGGTGCATAAATATTTGTTATTAATTCTTCTTCATGAATTACCCCCCTTTTTTTAATATATAGTTTCCTTCATTGTCTCTTATAACAGTTTTGCATTTAATGTCTATTTTGTCTGATATTAGTGTACCTACCCAGCTCTTTTTTGGTTACTGTTTGCATAGAATATCTTTTCCCATCCTTTCACTTTCAACCTGTTTGTGGCTTTGGGTCTAAGGTGAGTCTCTTGTAATCAACATATAGTTCTTTTTTATCCATTCTGCCAACCAGTGTCTTGTAATTGGGGAGTTTAATTCATTAAAATTCAATGTTACTACTGTGAAAGCAGTACTCACTTCAGCCATTTTGTCCTTTGATTTTTATATATTATATATTTTTATCTCTCTCTGCTTTACTGCAAACTCCTTTTCTGTATAGTTGATTGTCTGTGATGTATCTGACTTATCCCTTTCTCATTTCTGTTTCTGTAGTTTTTTTTAACTTTACTTTTTACACTTAATAATTGAAAATATCAACAATTATTAAAAAACAAAAAGAAAATACAGTGGATAAAAACATACATTTCTCATTAAATGTACTGGATATATAGAAAATTTTTTAATCATAAAATATGTTACATAGAATATAAAGCACTCAACTCATTTGTTAAATGAGTGAATAAATGAATTAAAATATTGGAAAAAATATGCTACACAAATATAGTTTATTCATATTAACTCAAATCATACAGTATTTGTCTTTTGTGTCTGGTTTGCTTTGCTCAACATAATATCCTCCAGGTTCTTCCATGTTGTCATATACTTTACGACTTCATTTCTTCTTACAGTTGCCTAATATTCCATTGTGTGAATACACCACAGTTTGTTTATCCATTCATTGGTTTATGGATATCTGAGTTGTTTCCAACTTTTGGCAATGATGAATAATGCCACTGTGAACATCGGTGTGCAGATGTGTGTTTGTGTCACTGCTCTCAGTTCTTCTGAGCATACACCTAGTATTGGTATTGCAGGGTCAAGTGGCAAATCTATATTCAACTTCCTTAGGAACTGCCAAACAGTCCTCCACAGTGATTGTACCACTCTACATTCCCACTAACAGTGAATAAGTTTTCCGATCTCTTCACATGCTCTCCAACACTTGTAGTTCTGGTTTTTTAAAGTGGCCATTCTGATAGGTATGAAACAGTATCTCATTGTAGTTTGATTTGCATTCCCTAAGCATTAGTGATGTTCAACATTTTTTCATGTAGTTTTTTTTTTTTTTGCCATTTGTATTTCTTCTTTGGACAAATGTCTGTTCAAGTCTTTTGCCTATTTTTTTAATCAGGTAGTTTGCCTTTATATTATTGAGTTGTAACATCTCTGTATATCATGGATATTAAACCCTTATTGGACATGTGATTTACAAATATCTTCTCCCATTGAGTTGGCTGCCTTTTCATCCTTTTGATAAAGTCATGTGAGGTGCAAAAGTGTTTAATTTTAAGGAGGTCCCACTTATCTATTTTTTCTTTTGTTGTGCTTTGGGTATAAGGTCCAAGAAACCACCACCTACCACGATCTTTAAGATGTTTCCCTACATTTTTATTCTATTACTTTTATGGTCTTGGCTTTTATATTTAGGTATTTAATCCATTTTGAGTTGATTCATGTATAGGAAGTGAGGTAGGGGTCCTCTTTCATTCTTTTGGTTATAGATATCCAGTTCTCCCAGCACCATTTGTTGAAAGATTGTTTTATCCCATTATCATGGACTTGGTAGGCTTGTTAAAAACCAGTTGGCCGTAGAGGTTAGGGTTTATATCTGGACTCTCAATTTTATTTCACTGATTGATGTGTCTGTTTTTCTACCAGTACCATGCTGTTTTGTAACCACTATAGCTTTGTAATAATTTTCCAGGTGAGGCAGTGAAATTCTCCCATGTTGCTCTTCTTTTTTAGAGTGCTTTTGGCTATTTGGGTGCACTTTCCCTTCCAAATGAATTATATAATTGCCATTTCTATTTCTATAAATTACACTGTTGGAAATTTGACTGGTATTGCATTGAATCTATTAATCAGTTTGGGTAGGATTGACATCTTCGTGATATTTAGTCTTCCAATTCATGAACACAGACTGTCTTTCCATTTGTTTAGGTCTTCATTAATTACTTTCATCATTGTTTCTTACTTTTCTGCTTATAGGTCCTGTACTTCTTTGGTTAAATTAATTCCTAGTTATATGAGTCTTTTTGTTGCTATTATAAATGGAATTTTTCCCTGATTGCCTCCTCAGATTGTTCTGTACTACTGCACCAAAACATTACTGATTTTTGCATGCTGATCTTGTATCCTGCCCCTTTGCTAAACTCATTTATTAGCTCAATTAGCTTTGCTTTAGACATTTCAGAATTTTCTAAATATAGGATTATGTCATCTGCCAATAGTGTGAGTTTTACTTCCTCTTTTCCTATTTGAATGCATTTTATTTTATTTTATTTTATTATGTAATTGTTCTAACTAGAACTTCTAGTACAATGTTGAATAACAATGGTGACAGTGGACATCCTTGTCTTGTTCCTGATCTTAGAGGGAAAGCTTTCAGCCTTTCCCCATTGAGTGTGATGTTGTCTGTGGGTTTTTCATATATGCCTTTTATCATATTAAGGATTTTTCCTTCTATTCCTATCTTTTGAATGTTTTTATTTTAAAATTATGCTGGATTTTGTCATATGCCTTCTCTGCATAGATCATGTGTTTTTTTCCTTTCAATTTGTTAATGTGCTGTATTACATTGATTGATTTTCTTATGTTGAACCAACCTTGCATACTAGGAATAAATCCCACTTGGTCGTGATGTATAAGCCTTTTGATATGCTGTTGGATTCGATTTGCACGTGTTTTGTTGAGAATTTTTGCATCTGTGCTCATTCAAGAGATTTTTCAGTAATTTTCTTTCCTTGTGTCTTTATCTGGCTTTGATATTAGGGTAGTGTTGGCTTTATAGACTGTGTTGGGTAATTTTCCCTCCTCTTCAATTTTCTTGGAAGAGTTTAAACAGTATTCATTTAGAAATGCTTAGTAGAATTCACCTGTGAAGCCATGTGGTCCTGGATTTTTCTTTGCTGGGAGATTTTTGGTGACAGATTCAATGTCCGTAAATGTGATTGTTTTTTTTTTAGTTCTTGTAATTCTTGTAGTGTCAGTGTAGGTTCTTTGTGCATTTCTAGGAATTTGTCCATTTCATCTAGGCTTTCCAGTTTGTTGGCATACAGTTTCTCATAATATCCTTTTATGATCCTTTTTATTTCTGTGCTGTCAGGCGTAACTCTCTCCTTGACCTTTCATTTCTGATTGTATTTATTTCCTTCTCTTTTTTTTCTTTGTTAGTCTACCTAGGGGTTTGTCAATTTTATGGATCTTCTCAAATAACCAGCTTTTGGTTTTGCTGATTTTTCTCTATTGTTTTTTTTTATTCTCAATTTCATTTATTTCTGCTGTAATCTTTATTATTTCCTTCTGCTTGCTTTGGGATTAGTTTGCTTTTATTTTTCTAGTTTCTCTAGCTGTTCAGGTAACTCTTTGATTTAATCTCTTTCTTCTTTTTAATATAGACATTTAGGGGTATAAATTTCCTTCTAGAGACTGCCTTCTCCATATCCCATAAGTTTTGATAAGTTGTGTTCTTGTTTTCATTTCTCTCAATATATTTACTGATTTCACTTGCAATTTCCTCTTTGGCCACTGACTATTTAGGAATGTGTTGTTTAGCCTCCATACATTTGTGAATTTACTATTTTCCTGTCTATTATTAATCTCCAGTTTCATTCCATTATGATCTGAGAATGTGCTTTGTATAATTTCAATCTTTTTATCATTTTTTGAGAGCTGTATTGTTCCCTGACATGTGTTCTATCCTGGAGAAACATCTATGGGCACTTGAGAAGAATATATAACCTGCTGAGTTTGGATACAGTGTTTTGTATATGTCTGTTGGGTCTAATTTGTTTGTCATATTGTTCAAGTTCTCTATCTCCTTGTTGATCCCTTGTATAGTTGTTCTATCTAATGATGTAAGTGGGATGTTGATGTCTCCAATGATTATTGTAGAGATGTCCATTTCTCCCTTCAGTTTTGCTAGCGTTTGTCTCATAAATTTTAGGGCACCCTGGTTAGGTACATAGATATTTATGACTTTTATCTTACTGTAGATTGTCCCTTTTATTAATATATAATGGCATTCTGTATCTATTATAACTTTTTTGCATTTAAAGTCTGTTTTGTCCAATATTAATATAACTACCCTTGCTCTTTTTTGGTTACTATTTGCATGGAGTCTCTTTTTCCAACCTTTCACTTTCAGCCAGTTTATATCCCTGGGTCTAAGGTGAGTTTCTTGTAAGCAGCATATGAATGACTCAGGTTTTTTAATCCATTCTGTCAGCCTTTATCTTTTGATTGGGGAGCTTAATCCATTCACATTCAATGACATGACTGTAAATTCATTATATATTTCCACCATTTTATTCTTTGGTTTTCATATGTCATAATACGTTTGTGTCTGTCTTTTTACTCATTTGGTTATTCTTTCTCCTATTCTTTCTTCTATACTCTTCTCCAAACCTCTTCCTCCTTTCTTTTTCTTTCAAGCTCTAGGGCTTCCTTTAATATTTCCTGCAAAGGTAGATTCTTTTTCATGAACTCTCTTAGGTCCTGTTTGTTTGTGAATATTTTGTAATCACCTTCATATTTGAAGGACAGTTTTGCTGGATAAAGAATTCTCAGATGGCTGTTTTTCACTTCCAGTATCCTAATTTTATCATACCACTGTCTTCTCGCCTCCATGGTTTCTGATGAGAAATCCACACTAATTCTTACTGGGCATCCCTTTTGTGTGATGGTTTGCTTCTTCCTTGCTGATCTGAGAATTTTCTTTTCATCTTTGACACCTGACATTCTGAGTAATATGTGTCTTGGCATATGTCTCTTTGGATTTATTCTGAGTGGGGTATGGTGTGCTTCTTGGACATGTAAGTTCATATCTTTCATTAGAGTTGAGAAATTTTCAACTGTTATTTCCTCAAATACTCTTTTCCCATCTCTCCTCCTTCTGGAACTCCCATGACACGTATGTTGTTGCATTTCATGTTATGATTCAACTCTCTGAGCCCATTCTTTTCTCTATATATTCTTTTTTTTTTAAAGATTTATTTTTTATTTATTACATATCCGCCCCCCGCTTTCTGCTTGCTTTTGCTGTGTGTCCATTCTTCTGTGTTTTTCTATGTCTGCTTCTTGTCTCCCCCCGTCCCTGCGGGGACGCGCCGAGTCGGCCCTCCGCGGCGGTGGCTCGCTCTGTTTGAGGGTGGCGCCATTCCATTTTCATGGGCGGCTCCGCTCCATGTTTTGCGGGCAGCAGTCCTCCATGTTTTTTGCAGGCTGCTCGGCTTCCACAGTTCACAGGCGGCAGCTCCGCTTTTCACAGGTGACTTTGCCATGCCCGTGGGGGCTCCGCCCTGCCCGTGGCGGCTTTTTGCCTTGCCCACGACGGCTCTGCCCCGCCCACGGTGGCTTGCCTTTCTCAAGGCCGTCTGCCCGCTCAGAGAGGTCCCCGGGAACCGAACCCAGGGCCTCCCATGTGGGACCCCAGCGCGCTCTTATCCACTGAGTTATCTAGCCGGGCCCTCTCTATATATTCTTTTCTCTCGTGTATTTCATCTGCTCAATCTTCAATATCACTTATTCTTTCTTCTATCATTTGAGTCTTCTGTTGTGTGCCTCTAATGTGTTTTTTGTCTCACCCATTGTGACTTTCATTCCCATGAGCTCTGTTACTTTTCTGTTCAAGATTTCAGTTGTTTGCACTTGCTCAATATCTTCATGTCTTTCAACTCATTAATTTGATTTTGGAAATTTGTGTACATCTCGCTAATTAGTTCTCTCAAATCTTGACTTTCCTCTGGGGCTTTTATGTATTCCTATTCTTGGGCCATGTCTTCTATTTTCTTAATATGGCTCGCGATTTTTTGCTGATGTTTAGGCATCTGATTAGGATATAATTTACTCAGATGCTCAATTTCTCTTTTATAGGGACTTAGTGGCAGGAGACTGTGCGTTACTGCTGCTCTTTGATTCTTGGCTTGACTTGGATCATTTGGAGTGTTCCTGCTAGTTGCTCAAAATGGGGCTCTAAACCCAGTAATTGCTTGCAGACCCACTCCCTAGAGCCTTGGGAAGGGAGAGTATAAAGGCCAGAAAAAACTTCTCTTACTTACTTTAAATTTTCTCATGTGCACTTCCTTGGTCTGCCAGCAGATGGCACTCTATGGCAGCCATCTCAGTTCAATACCTGGTTGGAGTGTGTTGCAGCACAGACCAGATCGTTGTGATAGCGCTTCCTGCATGGAGGCTAAGAGCTTTGTAATTTAAACTTTCTCAGAGACGGTTCTCCAGTCTTCTCTG
>PVKH010036656.1:0-11563 GCA_004027955.1 Chaetophractus vellerosus | reverse complement strand
CATCCCAGAGGTAATGCTTATGCACATCTCAGCCGGATCTCATAGACTTCCAAAGTGGATACTACCCTAAATAGTGGGGCTCCTTAGGGCTCCAGAGACACCCAAGTCCTATGGTCAGGGTGAATAGCTCCAGAGTTTGGTGCCTTGCCAGTGGGCCTTACTTTGAAGTTTGTGCTCCTGAAAGTGACAGAGTTGGACTCAAATATGTCTTCCCTGCACACAGCTCATCTGTCCCTCCTATTTAAACCTATATTTGGTGCTGGAGTTTGTAGGTGTATATCCAGAGACTCGAGTCTTTGGGCTGTCCATCTGCCACCTGGGCTTGGAACCTTGGCTGAATTGCAACACCTACTCTTTAGTTCATTGGACTCCCCCAGGAGAACTGGTGGGGAGATGACGATGGCCAACGGCCATCCCAGGGAACAGACAGAGTCTGCCACTGCATCTTCCCCATGGGATATAAGCCCCCTCTCAGTTGGAGGTGGAGTGGATGTCACCATTCCCGAATCCTCAGGATTGGGGGAAGAACTATGGACTAGAGTGGACTTACTGGTATTCTACTATAGACATACTGTGATTCTAGCAATGGAAGAAATTATGACATTGATGTGGAGCCAGTGATCGCTAGAGGCTCTGGGGGCAGGGAGAGGGAAAAACTGTTGTAATACGGAGGCTCTTTCGGGACTTGGGAATCGTCCTGAGTGATGTTGCAACGACAGATACAGGCCATTTTATATCATTGCATAACATGTATAACTGTGTGGGAGAGAGTGTAGAGTATAATGTGAACTATGGTCCATGCTTAATGGCAACGCCCTAGGATGCGTTTATCAATTGCAATGAATGTGCCACACTAATGAAGGATGTTTATGTGGGAGAGTGTGGGAGGTGTGGGGAGTGGGGCATTTGAGAATCCCTATATTCTTTGTGTAACATTTATGTAATCTAAGTAGCTTCTAAAAAATTAAAAAAAATTAAAAAAAAGAGAGACAATAAGGATAGACTTAAAATATGCATCTGATCAGAGTTCCAGAAGAAGATAAAAAAAAGAGTGGGATAGAGGCTGTTTTTGAAAATATTATCACTGAGAAATTTCCATATGTGATGTAGGAAACACATATGTACAAAGCAAGATAGATCAAAAGAAATCTAATCCCAGAAACACCTTGGTGATACTGCAAATCACCAAAGAGGGATAAGATTTCTAAAACAGCCAGGGGTAAATAACAGATTACCTAACAGCAGTTAGAATGACAGCTGGCTTCTCAATAGCCACAGTGAAAGCAGAAGGCAGTATGATTACTATCTTTAAAGTGAATAATATTTTATTGTATACAAATCAAAAGTATAGAAACGAATGAAGGTAAATTAAAGAGATTTTTGGGCAAAAATTAAGAAACTTTTAAATGGTGGATATCAGGAAGGAGGAAAATATTTCTGTATTGAAAATGTAAAATCAAACTAGGAATTTTGAGTAAAGACACTTGCCAAATATGTGGAAAAGCCTAAATATTAATTATATTTTAAAAATAGTCCTAATTTTTATCGTTAAGCAAAGAGCACTAAAGTATTGCCTGGTAGTATATGTGTCAGAAGAGGGTTGATTATTGATAAAGCTGTCCAAGGGCCTCCATTGTTTGAAAGGAAGATAAACATACTGCTTAACTTTAGACATTTAAAGTTTAGATTAACCACTGAAATAATAGAGTATATAAATTTTAAACCAGTAAAGGAAATCAAAAGAAAAGAAAAGAAAATTCAATCAATACAAAAGGCAGTTTTAAAAAGCAAGAAAAAACAGTGCAAATAAACACAAATACTGCATAAGAAATAAATCCAAATATATCTCAATATTTAAATACATATGAACTGAACTCACTCTTTACAGGAAGGGGATTTTCAGAATAGAAACATGTTTAAAAGAGAAACATATAGAAAATTGAAATAAAAAATAGGAAAAATAAAAACAATATATGAGGCAAAAACCAATCCGAAAAAAAAATTTAAAATGTGACATAGCTATGATTACGTCAGGGAAAAAAAGATTTTAAAGCAAACATTATTAGAGGTAAAGAATACTAAGCTTCTAACATAAGTTCAAATATAGGAAAACAAAAATTTTCAAGGCCTTGACCATCTTGACATATCTAAACACATTTTTAATAGTAATTTATTACCAAGCTGGAAAAATATCACTAAGAATAAAGAAGATTTGAAAAAAAAAAATTAGGGTAACTTGATAGTATTCCAGAGATGGTTGTTTAGCAGGAAGATTATGATCAGAAAGCAGTTGTCTACAAATGACTGCTACAAGGCTTTAAATGACTTTATGTCTGCTTAGCATAAGTGGATGTTAAACATTATTTCTTTCTTTAGTGAAATGGGTTCAAAATATGTGGGTTGGTTAGAAATATTGTACAGGCATCTCTTCTCTGGCCTATTGGCAGACTTGGTCGTCCTGGGCATTCTGTTACTCAAACCCATTGGAAGGTTAACTGAATACAGCTGCTACGATGGAGTCACATCTGCCCCAGCTGAATATCTCATGCAAGATGCTCGTCAGAATGCCTAAATGGGCAGGACTCTGGGACTTCATTAATTTTACAGAGGAGCCTGTATAATTATTTTTGTGCCTGCATACAAATTCATATTTGTATGTATAGTTAAATTCAGTCTCCATTATTTATAACATAACATGTACATATTTAACAGTTATAGATTTATCAGAGAGGAGAACTATAATCATTATAGCTTTCAATAATTATAAGCTACTGATATTTACTACAATAGTAATAATTATGAAGGATCAATTCCTTTAGGTTAATTCACAACACCATGGTTCCAGTTCATTGACTGAAAGTCAAAATCCAAAGTAACTTGAGTCATTAATATTGAATTTTACTGGCTGATATTATCTAATGAAAAAATGAGACTATTCAAAAAAGAAAACAAAAATACCCAGTAACTTGAATCGTTACTATGGATTTTGACTGATAGAAAATGATAATATTTATTTTAAAGCAGGAAAAGATCTTGAAGGATATTTTGTTTAATAGAATCAATAGGACCTTTTTGACAACAATTTGCTCATCTCTGACATGTCTCATAGGAAGAGTCCCAACGATAGCTAGAATATTTTTATTCTTCATCTGAAATAATCTTTTATTTGCATTGAGGATAGCAGTAAAACTTCTGTAGGTCTCTTTCTGAAATATGCCCTAGTTATTTAAATAAAATTATTTAAACATCACCTCTTACAACTGGAAAAGTCATATGGTTTAGGTCCTGGCTTAGGAGTATTCTGATTTTTATTCTTGTTAGTAAATCAAGAGGGAGAGAAAGTTGAGTAGAGAATAAGTTAACTCAGTGGAAAAAATGATGTAAGTGTTATAAATGATTTTTAGAACCAGGGCAATACTAGATTGTATCACTATTGTAAATTCCTGATATACTGAAACTGCATCATAAGATTATTTATTCTCCTTCCTTTGAACTCCTGCAGCTTTCCCCCCTTACCATTGTGTACTCAGCTATCTTGCCCTTATCTTTCCAGCTAAATTAATGCTACATTCCTCAAGGATAGGAAGACATTATCTTTAGCTTTCTTATATTCCCACCCTTGCTAGCACCTTAACTTGCATGTAGTAGGTATCTAGTAAATATTTGTTGACTGACTGATTCCCTTAAGCCCAGGGCTTTGTCATCCTTTCAGTGGTCACTTGGTAAATACTTGAAGTGCATCACATATTAATCATTGACCTTTCAGAAGCAAAGTGAGATTTCTGGTGATTTTTCCCTAAATTTCTCTTTGTTGCCTTGCAAGAAGGGCTACTGCCTTCTCAAATTTTGTGTTCCCAAATACCTAACGATAAATGGTTCCCTGAATGAGTTTTAATATGGAGTTGTTGAATTCAAATGCAGGATCTGTTATCATGAGAAACTAGGTAATACAGCTTTGCAAATAGTTTTATAAAGACTGGGCCGGCTGGATAGCCCAGTGGATAGGGCGCCGGCATACCACGTGGGAGGCCCTGGGTTCGGTTCCCGGGGACCTCTCCTAGCAGGCAGACCACCTTGAGAATGGCAAGCCGCCATGGGCGGGCCAGAGCCGCCGTGGGCAGGGCAAAAAGCTGCCACGGACAGGCAAAAAGCCGCCACGGGCAGGGCAGGTCGCCTGCGAATGGAGTCCAGCCAGCCACCCGCGAACTGAAAGCCGGCGGTGAATAGAAGCAGAAGCCGCCCACAAGCGGGGAAAGCCGCGCCTACGCAGTGACCAGTCTCGGCAAGGGGGAGGGGAGATATGTAATTAAAAAATATATATATAAAGACTTAGTGGCCTGCAGACATATTTTAACCACTATACTTTCCACCAATCCTTTAATCAGGGTATAGTGATACTACATCTGGTAGCAGTGAAAAACCTTGGCATAAAAAAAGTACAGCACTAATTCTATTGAATGTGAATTTAACTTTTATTTAAATTCTTCCTTTTCCTGTTCTATTTGGTCCCATCTTTGTTTCGTCTTTGGCTGGTATAATCTGCCCCCCACCCCTTAGTCCCCATGGAAGCTGTTCTTACTTTGTGTCACATCTGTAGCTGATGGAGATTGTTTTCTGGTTTCATAGGTGGCTTTTTGCCCCTTTTTGAAATGAGCTGTCTGATTACAGCTTGTCAGTGTGGTCTGACTACTAACATCAATTCCAGCAGTCAACAACTTTGTCATATTGTTCAAGATTAGGTTTCAATGTGTCATTTTAATAGACTAAAAGCCATTCTCAGTAAAATCGAACTCCTGTGGGAATCACTGTTAAGGATGCTCTCAAAGTGAAGTAAATTTTAATGTTTTGGAGATTTCACTGAGAAGGCATTAGGTGACTGCATTTACTGAAACTGCCAAAGTTCTAGCTGGATTTTATATTCTGGAAATGCAATTTAAAACTAGTGTGCCTTTATTTAGACAAAATATGATTCATAATAATTAAGCTTTATAAGCTTTTTATTTAGGCAGACTATAGGAGTTATTGGTTTTTACTGTAAGAAAATATTTGCTTTTTCTTCACAGTTATTTGTGACCCTAACTAAATTCAGGGCTGAGCTGACTTTTTGCTGGTATTGAGGATTGAGTCATATCTCCCACAAAAGACATTCAAGTCTAAATCTGTGTTCCTGTGCCTGTGAACCCATTGGGAAATAGGATCTTTGAAGATGCTATTGTTAGCTAAGATGCAGTCTCATTTGTGAATAGGGTCTTCTAAGATCCTATTTAGATGAGCCCAAGTTGAATTAGGGTGAGCCTTAATCCATATGACTGGAGTTCTAATAAGCAAAGGAAATTTAGGTGCAGTCAGTCATAGAAAGCCACAGAAGGAGACCAGGGAGACAAATCACAGTGTGATGGGAGCAAAGATGCAAGCCAAGGAAATCCAAGGATTGCAGCAAGGTTGTACCAGAACTCTACAGACTCCAGGAGGAAGCATCATCAGTCAAGACCTTGAATTTGGACTTCTAGTCTCCAAAACTGTGAGATGATAAAGTTCTGTTGTTGAAGCCAATCAGTTGTGTGATATTTGTCATAGCAGCCCTGGCAAACTAAGACACGTGGATGTCCCATAAGACTAGACATGTGTTGCCACTGTAAATTAGTTTTATTTAATTATATAGTATAGTGGTGAAAAGAGCGGGCTCTAAAACTAGACTGTGTGGGTTCAAATCCTACCTCTGCCATTTACTGGCTGTGTGACCTTGAGTGTTACTTAACTTCTATGTGCCTCAGTTGTTGCACCAGTGAAATGGGGATAGTAATAGTACCTTTTTAAAAATAGGATTGTTGGATGAGAGTTAATACATGTGTAAAATGTGTGTAGTTAATGTGCATAACTCATATTTATATCTCAGTAAATATTAGTCATTGTCCTTATTATTATGTTTTTTAAAAAATCATTTGTAGTTATCAGTGTTCCACATTTATTTGGAGATGTTCTTCAGTCTTACATGTGGGAAGAATGTAGAAGTAGGACCAAAAGTGGCAAAGGTCACTTTTATCTCTGACTTGAGATTTGGACACATTCGTTAACAAAATGAAAGTCCTACAGTTGTCTCCAATTCTGCTTGAGTGGCAGTGTGGGGACCCTCTATGATTACTTAAGCTGGTTCCTGGGAGTTGGAACCCTTTCCCCAGTCCCCATAATTCCTTTTTGAGAGAAGTTCTGGTAAGTAAAGTTTTCCACATTTCTTTAAATTTCCACTGGCAGTGTTTTGATTTCCTGGACAGCCATTTAACTAGGCCACCGTTGATTACCTTCTGACTGTATTATTGCCTGGGCCTCAACTGCCAAGATCTTAACCCTGCTTCCATGTGATGTAGGACCTGGAAGGAGCCCAAAGAAAGCCAGGTGGGCAGATGCCACTAAGTATTTGGGTATCTATAATGGCCCATTAGCCAAAGACATGGCAATAGAAGCTCTTAGTTGAATAAGGTCCTAATCTCTGTGTGGACTTGTTTTTCGGGCACTGGCTATTTCAGCTCCAGTAAGTTTTGCCTCAAGAGATAAACTTGGTTGGTTCCAGAGGAAAAATTTTCATTTGCCTCAGATTCTGGCCCTAGCAATGAACTCATCTTAGGGCTGTTTGTTATGTGCCTCAGACCTAGGCCTTATTTCAGTCTAAGTAACCCATTCTATTCCAATTCTCTATCTTGGCTACACCCTTACATACTGACCTTTCATCCCTGCTGCAATTCCTGCTCCTGTCATGCATCCTAGAGCTTAGTATGAATTTTGCTCATACTTGGTATGAATTTTGAACCTATTTTGTCCCCCTCATCAAGTCTTATTTTACCTACTTCCTCTCTTTATCAGTTCTTTCTGTAGCCCTCTAGGCTCTGTCTTTTCTCCTAGCTCCTAGTTCAAGCCAATCAAGTGGCAGGTTCTCAGTAAATGTTTGTGGAAGTTAACTGTTAGTTCTCCCAGCAATGGGAGGCTGTTTGCTTTTCCATGGCCATGCATTAGGCTTTAACGCCTGGGATGGCACCCCTACATCTGTACTTCTCAATTTCCATGAACACTTCTAAGTGCTAGCCACTGTGCTTATCACTTTATATTCAGAATCTCATTTTATCCTTACAGCAACCCTAAGCTATAGTTTGTCTTATTATGTCACCATTTTACAAATGAGGCAACTGAGACCCAGAGAAATTAAGTAACTTACTCCAAGTCACTCAGGACAAGTACCTGCTGAAAACGATGGAATTCAAATCCAGGTCTCTCTGACTGCAGAACCAGAGATCATAACCTCAACTGTGTTGCCTTGTATTCTAGACCAGTTGGAAGAGAGGAGGGCACTAGGAGCCTGCCAAACCCAGGCAGAGCCTGGGTTTCTTTGGCTGACGGGGCCATGTTCCCACACACTTGACCTCTCTGCCCAAGTTTCGTAGGATGCCTGAGCTGATTTTGCTCAAATGCCCATGATCTCGAGATCGATCACCTTCCCCACTTTTTGGTTTGGGGAGAGGTTTGTTTTCAGAATGCTCAAGGACTAAACTGTAATGGGGATGGGCGCTTCCACTGCTAAATAAAATAGACCTGCTATATCGTTAGAGGAGCTATGGCCTTTCTCATATCCCCAAGGCATTCACCATTCCTCTAGGAGGTAGACACCAGGCTTCCAATTTCAAGTACTTACAACTCTTTGCTTGGCTGCTTTCTCTGGCCACTGAAGCTATCTCAGCTTGGGGGAACAGGGGGAGCAGGCCAGAAGTCCTGGGGAGTTAATATCCAGGAGCTCTCTACCTCTGGCTAAAAAGAGGTAATGAATAAATAGACTAGCTTAGTTTCTCTCAAACTTTAGTGTGCTTAAGAATCTCTTGGAAAATTGTTTAAAAATCAGTAGGTCAGGCATTGGGCTGAGCTCTGCATTTCTAACAAGCTTCTAAATGATGCTGACCTTCGGACTACATTTTGAGTAACAAGGCCCTAGTTCCCTTGCCTCTCATTTGGGATAAATCTGAGGTATATAGTACACCATCTTCTAGTGTTCCCTTGCAGGACTGAGCCCATAAATGCAACCTGCTTAGTAATAAATACTTTTTTGTCTTCTCCCCTTTCCATTCTTACTTTCCTACTTTTTTTACTGGTGCTTCCTGTGATTAGCATCCAAATAAACTACTTCTGTCTTCTGGTAGAGCCCAACTTAATCAGGTGACTCTTACCACCTTCTAGAATTGACAGCCCCGACAAGATACCAATATTGTCCCAGTTCTCAGGACTTTTGCTGGCATGAGGTCACCATCATAGATCTGTTCCAGAAGAGTCTCATTGGGCATGAGGTAGCCCAGATTGAGGTATTCAGAACTTTGCCCACATTGATCTTGAAGTGTTTGCAGATGAGGGCATACTTGGCATTCTTCCCTTGGGGATTTGCCAGGACCCTTATTTGAGAGAAAGATACTGGTTCCTACTCTAGAAATCTTAGGAGCTCTAAAATGTGTGTAAACCAAGACTGCTAAGTCCTCTAGGGGTAATATTTTCCTTTAAGAGTGAAAAAGAAATGACTCACCCCACCCCAAGTCAGCGCCCCCTAGAATGATTTTAAGGATTCATAAAAGGGAGAGGAATGATTAGTCACCTGTGCCCACATCTCAATCGGAATTCTGCTCACAACTTGTCTCTTTTGCTAGCCTCTCTGCCAGCTGCTGCAGCTTTCTCTGATTCTCATTGACCCCAAATGTAAACATGGCTCCTTCTCTTTCATGCTCCAAAGCTTTACTCCCATAATGCTGCTAAGTATTTTAGACCTTTTCTGAATGTCTGGGGTAAAAGGTGGGAATAACTTAGAGAATACATATAATTCAGTATAAAAAAATCAATCGCGAAGATTTGATGCTAATTCCTGCTGCCAGGCCTCACATACTGGGTGGCTCCTTTTCCTCTTAGTCCCTACGATTAACCTTCTTTCACATATGAGTTCAATCCCCTCCCTTCCAGAGCTTCCTTATATATCTGTGCAAGCTGTAGCCTGTACAATTCTAGGGGGTGCAACTCACACAGACTGTGATGGGAATTGTATTCACTAGAGTTTGTGCAACTTTGGAAGCTCTGCTTCCTTCCATATCCAAAAGTCTCAAACCCTCCCTACTTAAAGCTAGGGAAAGTTGAAATTTTATGTTATTTTACTATGTAGAGCAATTAAACTTCATTTTCTTTCAACCTCCTTTTTCCAGAAGTGCCCAAGTTCTTACCTCAGCATGACCAAAATCTCATTATTTTTTTCTCTCAAAACAAAATAGTAGTTCTTTTAGGGTGAGGAATTCTGTCTTCTTTCTAAGCTCAAATTATATACAGATTCTAAAATTATTATTATTTCTTGGTCTGTCCCCTCTAGTCAGGCCAGTGAAAGCTGACACAGGTTCTATCTAGGCCTTAATCAAACCTATCACTGTGAGGACTTTTATCTCAGCTGTGATCCTGGGCCCTCAGAAAATTCTAGCTCCTCCCAGGTCCTTCTGGAGCTAGTTTTTTGTCTTGGTATTGCATTGCTACCAAGGCAGCCTTCGAAAATCTTTGAATTGAAGATGTAACCTTGACCTTAATGGAAGCAGTTCTTTATAACCCCCACCCTCCCAAATAGGCTGATTCCCTTTGCCAGTGATTCATAGAATCCACGCAAGGGTTTGAGATCTAAGCCATTCTTGATCACTGGGAGCAGTTGCAGATCTCAAGTGAAAAGAAAGTTGAATTCCAGAATCTTTAATTTACATCCCTGCCAGTAATAGCAGGAGGAAGAAACAGAGATAAGAGCTAAGGCAAAGTTCTCAGAGGAACCTAAGTACAATAACCAGCTCTGAAGCCTTGGCCAATTTATAGTTCAGTCTTCTTGTCTGTTAAATGGGGGTGATAATCCCTACCTCATAGGACTGTTATGAGGATTAAATGAGCTAATATTGTAAAGGTCTGACAAGTAATAAGTTCTCAAAAAATACTCTATTGTCATTGAACCTCTAAGCCTGTGCCCCTGAGAATACAGTATCATGATATAGCCTGGTGGTTTCCCTAAAAAACTTTAATCCCACCAGGAGAAGGAAAAGCCCATTGAAGGAGGACTTGAACTCCCTTCTTGAAGGAACAACTGACCCCAGACTGTTAGCAGAGACTAAGGAAGCATCCTTCTTTGGAAGCCCTTGGCAGAGACTCGGGTTCCATAGGATGTGATATTGTCCACAAATGCAGTCACTGTCAATTGTTATCACTTTCAGTCAGAATCAGCCAGACCTGCCCTAGCTACCCTGAATTATTTCAATAAAATAAAACAGAAATTATTTTGTCCTCAACAACAAATCACATGTAGTTGTAACTATATATATATATATATATATATAGATGATTTTACTTTCTAGATAAAAATTAAAATTGAGATTTTCTTAGAAAACATTTACCCATTTTGAAGACTGAATCGTTCTTTTATCTGCCTGGTCTTTCCTTTCTGGCTTTCCCTCGTTTTACTTATACCTTTTATATTCTTTTTATACTATCGTATTTGGCAGGTCCATGTCTTCTTCCACTCTCTTTGGACAAAGTTATGATGGAAATACAGTGTGTGTCTTTTGTGTATGTGTACATGTTAGAAGATCTTTCTGTTTTGTTGTTACCAACTCTTTACTTTGCCAATGTTCAGCCCTTTTGTGTTTCAGTACAAATGAAAGTTTTAGGTCATTTTCTTCCTTGTCTTCAGAAATAGGGGGAGCAAAACCTCAAAAAAAGATTAAATGAACCTTAGGCACTTAACACATGGTAAGTGTTCAATAAATGGTTATAGTTATTGTAATTATCTGACATTTGTGGATATTGTTAATGCTAATATATTTTCCTCAGTGTTATACATATTACACACTCAAAAATAATTATATTTCAATACTTTTTATGAACTTTTGAGTACCTTAAGCTACCTTTGTTTTACTCTCTCTAAATTCTTGAATGTCACATATACCTTAAGAAGTGGCTGCATAATAAATGCTTGTGATTAATATATCTTTCTTGGCATTGTACTAGTTAATCAAATTCATATTTATAATGCAAAATTAAAATATGTACCCCAACCTGCATATTTTTAACTTTATAACAGCAATAATAACTTGTATAATATTACTATTCCCTATCTGTCCTAATTGTTTTACATATATTAACTCTTTTACCTCAGGATATGTAGATAGTAATGCCATCCCCGTTTTGTAGATGAAACAACTGATGCACAGAAAAGTTAAGCAGTATATATGTCTGGGATCCCAGGGCATAGTAAGTGGCAGAGCCCAGATAAAAACCTAGCCAATCTGTCTTCTCTGACCAGACTTTTAACCAGTCATTATACTGTAAAGATAATGTGTATTACACATTTTATTCAAAGTAAATCAGAAAATAATCTTTAAGTGTTTACAACAGACTATACTATCACAAAGTTCTAAAAAATAAGAAATCCAGTTTAGTTGCTGAAGTGAAGAAATACCAAGAAATTCAGTATATCTTAATGGACACAGATGACATCAACTTTATTGTTAAGATCTTGAAGGAGTTT